>JAVLUZ010000264.1:97704-197877 GCA_036768485.1 Mermis nigrescens | reverse complement strand
TTGCCCTTGGAGTTGTGTGTGCCTATGTCTGACTTCATTCTTTCTTCAATGATGAGTGCAATGATGTCTCCGCAGACGATGAATTTGCGAATTTGAATTTTTTTAAGTCGATGTTAAAAAATGTCGCAAAGATTCATATTTCATCATTTGTAAACATGTGCAAATAGTACTCTTTACTCTAGCATAGAGTAGACTAATTATTTAGGGAATAAACGGCATGAAATAGTTTTATTTTTTATTTTTGTTTTAACTTTTTTGTAAGAGAGACGTAATTATAATCGTAATGTAATGATAATCCAGGCACGTAGCTGACCCTCCAATTTTTGGGGGGGGGGGGCCAACTTATTTTTTGGGGGGACCAAATGCCAAAAAGGCCAAAAAACGGGCACAAATAGCATTAAAAGATTGGAATTTTCCAGTTTTCAAAATTTGGGGGGGACATACCCCCCAATCCCCCAGCAACATGCCTGATGATAATTATGTATTTGTTTGTGTGTATCGTTTCGTTCGTTTCATTCGTTTCTTATCGTTGTATCGTTCGTAACGCTCGAAGTGAAGTGAGAAGTGAATCGTTTAGTATTGCCGAAAATGATTCCTAATGTTGCCGTTTATTCTAGCGAATAAATTTGAAATTGTAAAAAAAAGAAATATAAAAAAAAATAAGGCGACAATACCGCATTGCCAGAAAAGACTGAAGAGCTGACAGAACTGAATTGTTTACCCAGCCAAAAGTCGGATTTTTGTACCAGAGAAAAGAACATGCATGCTTAATGGATATTACGTAAGTTCACCGTTTTCCACATTTAGGGGTTTTGTGAACCAAAATTTCGAGACGTGGAAAAAATTTTGGGCTTGGTTCACATGCGTTTTACGACGCCAAAATTTTTTGCGTGTGCCTTTTAGGGCGAATTCTAGAATAGCTCCATGCTGTAGATTTCAAAAAAACAGCGTTTTTATGCGATTTCAAGCATGTATCTTTAACATAAAAGTTAAAAAACCAGACGGAAAAGCCTTTGATTGAAAAAAAATTTTCAAAAAATTTTATTCCCTTACTTTCATTTCCGTCTGTTTTTTCAACTTTTATATTCAAAACTCCTACATGAATTCGCATTAAAACGCTATTCTCACCTTAATCAAAATTATCTTTGAGCTCAGTGCGGCTTCAGATTGGTGCCAGCGGATGATCTAAGCCTAAGAAAAGGATGGGGCAAAAATTGCTCCGCTCGCTTCGCTCGCTTCGCAATTTTCGCCCCATTTGTCTCAGGCTTACATCATCCCCTGGCACCAATGTGAAGGCACATACTAAGCCTAAGCCTAAAAAATAAATATTAGAAGAGACTTAGGAAGAAAATGACGCTAGCACCCTTATTTGTCAAAATAGGTATACGTAATCCTTCCCTTTCTAACTAACACTAACAAAAAAGATTGATCACCGGATGGTTTACATGACCCTTATTATAATTACTGAAGTGTAAATTCTCACTCACTTTTATCTCTTGATTTCCGTGCTGATCCAGACAGTCGTACGCCTTTCAGCAGTCGCTGGATAAAATTTCGTATATCAATAGTTTCGAGCGTTCCACAAATGTGCCACGTCAAAACGAAATCTGATTTCCGTATCAATAGCCGCTGTCGAAACGGTTACTTTCAATGCTCCGCCACACCTATCAGATTTTTAATCCAGCTCCTTCGATACTAATTGACAATCTTATACCAATTGTCAGTGTTTCGCCGAATCGTCGGATAGTTATTTAATTTCTGTAAGATTAAGGTACATTCTTAGAACGCAGCAACTGCGCAAAGCATAACAATCTTGATCATAATCCAATATACGAAATGCGTATTACACAGCAGCACGGTAGAGCGTAAACAACCGGAATAAGCAATTCTCGCGTCCGGAACAACGTAAATCACTCATATGATTGATAAAAAATTTGCATAGAAAAGCAACGTCGACTTCCACGTGAGCATAAGGTTACTAATCTAAAACTATCCGTAATAAATATTTCTCGCGACCGAACAAGCGCCTACTACGTAAATCACTCATGATAATAAAAAATTTGCATAGAGAACCTACGTCGACTTCCACGCGAGCAAAAGATTGAAAATCTAACACCCTACAGTACATAAAGAATTGTCACTCAGATGTGTTCCACAGATCACCTGTCTGTGATGTTAAGCACAACATTTATCCAATGCATTAGGAACGGAGTGTTCTATCAAGGCAACAGTAAATCCGCCTAACTTACATTCTTTTATGATAGTCATGTAAACTTACATCGACCGATCGCAGTGTATTCATTTAAGTACATAATGTTCGTTCAAGCTATACATAGAAAGCAATAAATGCATTGTGGATACTTATGTACCTAGGTCCTTTATAAACGTTCTTTGTGTGCACGTATGTTCGAATTAACCTGTTCTTCTTTAATTCATAATAGATTCATCAATCGTCAGCATTATCGCTGTCGCCTTCGCTAATGAACATATTACCTATGTACCTACACCTATGTACACAAGACAATTCGATCAATCATTGCGACGATTTTTGCAGTCGCCTTCCCTAAACATTGCGTACCTACATACAAACAAACGTATGCATCAGTATACATTAGATCAATCAATACGCCGTTTACGGCAGTCGCCTTCCCATGCTTTGTGCTTCTATCACTTTACAACTTCATTCCTCAATTTCTCCCCTTCTAAATGCTTTCCGTCGATAATTTCTTTTGAATATCTTCCTTACAACTACTAATCTTTCGATAAATCCCCATTAATTTAAATTCTGTGACTTCTATCTATTCTAGAATTAAGCCTGCCTTTTTTTTTTTTTTTTTTTTTTTTTTTTTTTTTTTTTTTTTTTATATTGGGTACGTAAACTGTAATATTTGAAGTAACTCAGCCAATAAATATATAATTATTATTGTTATTAATAAATATGATTGAAAATTATTATCTTCTGTTAGATTTTCGGGCAATTCTCTGTAATGCAAGAAATGCATCTTAGAGGTGACGTTTTAAAAATTTCCAAGCGCCGGATTGATTCAATATAATTATTTGATATTGATGATTAGGCCGCGCGGCGCTCGATTGCAGCAATTTTGCTGCAAAAATGCGTTTAGAGCAATGAAATTTCGAAATTTTCTGGCATTTCGCGCCATTTTGATAGATTATTGAGTTTTTATCCTTCGATGAGACTCCACGAATCGGCTAAAATGCACTAGTAAAGGTCTGAAAATGCAGTTCAAGGAGATAGGAGCAAATGTTCAAAAACTCGTTTTGGGTCTCGCCATTTTATGTAAAATGAAGTTCCTGCAAAAAACATCGGCTTTTCAACATGAGCGCTCAATTTTTAAACGTTTTCTAGACCCCTAAAAAAACGTGAACCAAGTTTTCCTGTAGCATGTGCTTTAATTAGGGTTTTTAATTTATTTGAAAAACTGATATCATTGTGTTATTCTCGTTTATTTGTTGGTAAAACTGACATCATTGTCTTGTTATTCTGTTTAATATTGTTTTCTGCGAGGCAAGTTCTGCCACCTGACCTGTTGGGCTCCAACTTGTTCAAATGTTTTGGTTTTTGCTGAGCTATTAAATTTGCTTCGATTTTAGTGTTTTGAGTCCGATTCGGTCTAATAATTTTTCTCCTCCAATAACACTTTCCTCAGTTCTGCGTAATTGTACTCATTTCAATTTTGTTAAAATACTCATTTCAGTTTTGTTAAAAAAATTTTGATGTTTATTTACACTTTACTTTTTTGGGCATAGAAAATTCATTATCCTTTTAATTTGAGGGTCTGTAAGTAACTTTTTCTGTGTCAGGTTTTTCAGACTAGGTATGAAATTTTATTAAGTTCGCTTTGAATGATTTTTATCTTCGGCAGGGTGTGTTTTCTATGAAGTGTAAATGTTACTTTTATTAATATTTCAAGCATATGTAGGTAGGCAAGTTTTCCACCTTAGGTTTTGGAAAATCAAGTTCTGTCAGGTGATTTTGAGAAAACGAAAGGTGCGGCGAGTATATATAATTTTCGAGATAATTGTGGAAAAAAACCGAAAATTCTGTCTGAAAATCGCAGAAATTGGCGAAACTTTATTAAGAATAGTCTAACCTCGATAAAAAGTAAAGTTTTCGATTTGTGGATGGGTAGATTTTGTAATTGCGAGAAAGTTTGAATCAAAATTTATTATGGGTTCAGTTGGATTATTCTGTTATGTCTCTAAAATGGCAGCTTAGTATTAATTGAATTGATTTGATTGATTTGGTTTTAATTAATTTTCGGGTTGACTCAATTTATATCTGGCAAATTTACTTATAATTTACAATAAAGAAAATGTTGAGAAGGTTTCCATTCCCTGTGCGGTAGACATCTCGGAGGATGATACGAAAACGGAACAGGACCTGAAGCTTGATGAGTCAAGTGATCTGATAGAAATATCAGCGTCAGGTTCCAAAGCAGCTGTTGCGAACGCAACTGAAGATCCTAAGGCTAGCCAAGCCGATGAGCTAATGAAAATGACTGAGGTAGCAGAAGATGCACCTGCCACGGACGAAATGGATTTCGATGAATTTGATGTAATGGCATCGCATTATTAGATATAGCGTACACTTACGACAAAAATCTCGATGTCTTGATTAAATTTTTTACTCATTTTGTTTATTGCATTTTGCGATTGCATATAATACGGGTGATGCCCGCTGAAATTACTTTTCAATTCGGATTCAGTTGAAGAATCTCGATGTCTCACCTAAATTTTTTATTCATTCTGTTTATTAAGAATGAAAATATTGATTCCTCCAATTTCGCTCTGAAACCTATTTTCTAATTTTACGTGATTTTATGAATTTAGAA
The DNA here is from genome assembly GCA_036768485.1 of Mermis nigrescens. NCBI lineage: Eukaryota > Metazoa > Nematoda > Enoplea > Mermithida > Mermithidae > Mermis > Mermis nigrescens. The sequence goes on along the minus strand of JAVLUZ010000264.1, from coordinate 193,024 downwards.
AGACTTAAATCTACTGGATGTATAAATCCGTTTTGTACAAGAAAAAAGAATTTTGCTTGTATTCGCATGAAAGTGTCATACCCTCGCTTCGAAATTCGAGTCCTCAACGATCCTTACGCTTTGCTGAGTTTTGATAACCAGACCAGGGCTATAATCTCGTCCTGTGTTATGGGTCTACAAACCTCAGCAAAGCTTAAAAATAGAAGAGGATCAAATTTCACAGCGAGTATTGCATAATTGCACCACTAAACTGCTAATTAATAGGCGATTGTTGCTTTATGATGCATGCTATTGAAGTGCCAGTGTGGGATGGGTGTCACGAAATTTCAGGCAGTAAATGTGCGTAGCCATACGTGATCTATGGTGTTCACCGCCCTCAGAAGAGTTTCCACCCCCCCCGAATTCGCTACTTAAAGTTTCCCGAAAATTCGCAGAATAGGTGCTGTTATAAGCGTTTTTGGCTTTCAATGTATATGCTCAAAAATGTCAAATTTTCTGCGCTTCGCGCCATATACTTATTTTTGACTATGGTTCAATTCATTCGAATTTTTTGATTTTTTCGGAATTTTTTCATGTTTTTATGCTCTAGAAAGATAGAGCATCATCAGAAACGCCGAAAAACGATGTTTTAGGCGCGTATCCACCATTTTTGGTACCAAAAAAGGCGCTTTGAAATTTTACACCCCATCTGCCAGAATTCCCATGCTGCCTGTGTCTGCGCATAATCAATGTCAAAATTTCAATTGAAAACATTTCGCCCTGAAAATTTCGAAATTTACAGGTCGTCGACGAAATGGACGACGACGACGAGGAGGAAGCGGAAATGGACGATTCAGAGGAACAGGGCGAAATATCGGCTCAGGGCGAATTCTTGGCCAAAAAATGGCCACTTTTGATGCCCACTGAGAAGAACTTTGAAAATTCGCGTCCAATGGGCTCAACCTCCCCGACGCTCGCTTTCCACGAACTCGATAAAGTGGGCGAAAACGAAGCTCGAATTGTCAAAAGCCCAAAAATGGCTAAGATTCAAGAGCCGGTGACTCGGCGGTCGGAACCTTTGCTCGAAGTCGCCTTATTTGTCGACAGTCTGACCAAAGTTTCGTTCGACTGGAAAAAATATACCTGCTTCTACTGCAACGTACATAAACATTTTGATAGAATTGTTAGGAATTTTGTTATGAATTATTCAACGGCCTGAAATTTTGGGAATGGTCTAAACATGTACAACATTGGAATTTGGGGGTGGGGGGCGAAATTTTAAAGTGCCTTTTTCTGAGCCCCAAAAATGGTAGCGTGCCAAAAACATCAATTTTTAGCGTTTCTGACGATGTCCTTTCTTTCTAGAGCATAAAAACAAAAAAATCAAAAAATCATTCATATTTAACAAAATATGCATAGTCCGAACATGAGTATATGGCGTGAAGCGCCGAAAATTTGACATGTTTGAGCAAATGCACAAACAAAACGCTTAAAAAAGCACCTTTTCTACGAATTTTCAGAAAATTTTTGGGAACTCTAGAAGAATCGCGAATCATGTATTTGTGTAGGGTGTAAATATTTCTGGGCGCGAAAATTTTTTTTTGGGGGGGTTGAAACCCTCACCCCACAAGTCCCTCCAAAGATCATGTATGGAGAGATCCTCAACCATTTTTAAGCGGAACGGTAAATGACCCCGGTTTCAGGCCGAAAATAGCAACGACGCACCTAAAAATAGCCAAAAAACGCTAGTCTTTGCCTAAAATGGCGAGGTCAGAAATTTTCTATTTTTTGGAATTTGGGTGGGAATTCCTCTTCTTACATGTACTTACATATATATGTATTGATGGATCTAGGATTTCGCTATGGAGAGCGGTGCCCAACTTTTTCGAAATAGTCCAAAATAGGTAAAAGAAATTTGACGTTTACATGCGAAATACCGTAGCCTTTTACGTTGTCTAATTTTATTTAGAATCATTTTTGACGCAAAATCTTCTCCGAAAAAAGAACTTAAAATTTTCGAGAATTTTGTGCGAAAAATAATTTAACTTCTATTATTTCAGCGAAAATTCGGCGCGAAGTGCTGGAATTAGTGAAAATTTGTTGGAAGGACCGTTTAGAAGCTTGATTTACTGCTCAATTTTCCGTATTTGTAGCATTTGACGCGAAACATCTTACATTTTTTAAAACTTTTTTTGATAATATAAAAAACCTATGCTCAGATAGCTACGTATTTCTGCTGTTAAAATTGCTTTTAAACATACGTACAAATTATTCGAGCAAGAAATGGCTTCCAGGTCGCCAATAAAGTAAATAAATATCATTAATACGTAGTTATTTTCCGACGCTAAGCGCCATAAAAAATTTGAGAAATTATGATAACTGACGACCAAAAATCATTGAAATCTACATGTCGATTCTTTATCTCGCCAACTAAATTTGACCGATGGTGGGCGCCTCCTTCCTGCCCCCTTAAATCCGCCCTGTAGAGATACATTTGGGCATAAATTTAGTATTTTAATGATTACTATAAAATGCGTTCGAACTGAGTAGCCGAGCTGGATAAGGATTGATAAAACATCAATGAATGAATTTTGTGCGTTTTGAAGCTCGTGCGAAAAGACACGATGTATATTTTCTAAAGAAAAATTGGAAAAAAATTCATTTAAACTTTTGAAGAAATCGGAAGAACGTCTTCTTCTTACACAGTGGCGGATCTAGGATTTTTCTAAGGGGGGCGGTACCCCTAAGGGGGGCGGAACCCTGACCTGGGCGGAAAAATTAGCCGTTTTCACCTGAAAATAGCTGAAAATCGCGCAAAAGAGCTTAATTTTGCGCATATTTTGGGCCAATCGGGGAAAATCCGCCCCTGTACTTACACACAACTTCAACGTGTAAATTCGTGAAGTGAAATCAGGTTTTTCGAACGATTTTGCCTCGTTTCTGCTTTTACTGTCCATTACTTGATCCTGTTCTTCGTAATTGGTTCGTCATCATTTGTATGTGTTAGCTGATATAAGCGATAAGATTAAATTAGTTGATTAGCTTTTGTGACTTTTAATGATAGAAGAAAATCATTGATGAAATGGGTCGGTTTAGTTTCATGTTTTGCTTTTGGAGATTTATATTGATTGCTCTCTAAAACCTTTGTGCAACCCTTAACAAGTCTTATTTTTTATATAACGGGTGTTGCGGGATCCTCCTACTTAAGATTGACCATTTTTATATAAAGGTTTTCTTTACTGTTTTTGGACCAATAATCTAAGAATTATTCCCTGCGAAATGGCTGATCGCCCATACGCGGGCCGCACCCAAATTCTGGGGGGTCAGTATAGGTTGAATCGTCAAAAATGTTACTAAAAATGGAATTCTGGGGTCTGCGATTATATACGGGGGTTCAACTTCTGGGGTTGCAAACCCCACGCTTATGTGTGTGATTGCCCCTCACCTAAAATTTCAGAGTCATTACACGTGCGAACGTTTTTCGATTGTAATTATCGGTTAATAGCCGAAGAGTCTAATTCACAATAAATTTACAATGTAAAGCACGAACATTAATACTTTCATAGTAAGCTGACGTGACGTAAGCTGATTGGAGATTTCAAGTTTATGAATTAGCTTTTTGACTCTCAGCTCGAATTCTTTCTGCAATATTATACCATGATTTTTTCAGTAAAAGCGTCTATGTGCAAGGAATAGAACTAAAACCCTAGGACCTATTTTTTGTGCATTATTCTTAAAACTTCCCCGTTGCTACCTACGACTTCTTTCTTTTTAATTCGCTTTTTTTAAATTCTCTTCTCACATTAATGAAGCAAAAAGTCTTGCGTATACGTGCTTAAATTCAGTAGCTTAAACTGAAAGCTTGCTTTTTGTTTTTATCATTGTTTTAATTTGTTAATTTGCCTTAAATTGTTTTTCTTAGCCATGCCACCTTTACTTGACGTCTACTGCGCTCTGGGAAGATCATATGATGGAACCAAGTCATAAAAAAGTATATTTATTTATTCCATAGCAGCTTCTTGTTCTGTTTTATTTTAATTCTGGCTTTTTTAGAACTTGGTGCGCTGGAAGATGGCTGTTGCATTACAAAGTAACAACAACTTAGCCTCATTTACAGTATCAAGCTCAAAACTTAATATGATTACGTATTAAGTTGTCCAAAGCAAATTGTTCAATTCGTGGAAAATGGTTGAAATTTGTTATATCAAAAATTTAAAAAAACTAAATTCAGAAGAATCTTCCTACAAAAATCTTCGATGAAGTTTCAATTGAAATTTTATGTACATATGTAAGAATGGTAGCGACTCTTTTTTTCTCATGAGTTGCATTTTTGTACTTAAATTTAGTGGACGCTGCATGGACATAACATACAATTGTAAAATTTCGAATTGAAATGAAAAATAAGGCTTAGAGTCCGAAATCCACGAAAATGCTCCTACGAAATATAATTCTTCAACCTCAGTTTGCCGATCGATGAAAATTTTTCTTTTTTAGCTCACTTTAAGCCACTTAACATTCTTGCAGTAAAAAGTGTTGCTCTTTCAAGGCTAAAGCTTTTTTGTTTTAATCTTCCCTTACGCTGGTCAAATAAGACATCGAAACTTTTTGTCATATTTTGCAGATACTTACATATATGTAATGAATGAGCATCAGGGTTAAAACTTTTTCAGTTTTATTTTGATTTTTCTCAAAAAAAAACTTAATATGTACCTAGTAAATTATGTTCTTGAATTATAATCTAAAAATAAAAATTAGGAATTATTAATATGTTTCTCTTCTCATTATTCATTCTTATTGCGTATAATTTATCAGTTTCACTGGCTTGGTTCAGTGCAATCGATTGTTGCCAGCTACATTCCTTTTTAGACGAAATATGCTCCACTTCGAAACTACAGCAGGAAATTGGTGCCTGTCGAGAATTTTTGATGGGTATGTAACCAGCCGCGTTTATTTATCTGAAGCTTTTAGACTAAGACTCGACGGGTTTATTTTTGGATTTTTCAATGACGCTTAGTATTTACTTGTAATTTAGCAATAGATTACTATGCGTTGCATACTGTGAAATAGACTTACATATCTATGCAATGCAAACAGTGCGAAAACAATGACGTATGCAGTGGTTTTTAACAAAAAATGTGTGTCGTTAAAGAAATTTAGACAACATTGCAGTCCCACACTCGAAATTATCGGGTGTTTTTTTCTTAAACTTCTGCGTTAGAAGTATTCGCTGCAGGTAGGGGCTTATACAGGATTTTTTGTGGGGGGGGGGGAGAAGGCGGTCCAAAATTTGTGACCCTTTATTTTGGGAATTGTTCGCCGGGGCACCAAACGAAGTGCATTTTCTGGCGTTTCCGAACATGCTCTATCAACCAAGCTGGTAAAATTCTAACTTAAAAACGACGTTTCTTCTGGCCGGACGTTGGCTTAACTTAACGAAGATAATGATCTTACGGTGCGAAGCGTCGAAAATTTTAAGGTTTTTCCCGTAAAAAGATGCCGATTTTCTTGCATTTCCTTACCCCTCCAAAATCATTTTTGGGCTAAGGGGAAGCCCCCGTGCATACGCCTATAGCTGCAGGTGTAAGGGTGTAGAAGCTCGGAGTCAAACTTTACTCCTTGGTTAGGATTCTCTCCAAATCGGGTTGAAAATGTTGCTTCTTCTAGATTTTGAATAAAATAAGGAGCGATCGTCGTTTTAACTCCTAACTCCTTACTTGGAGTGGTTTAGTAGCAAAGATCTACACAGGAGCTGTATATGTAGGGATAGTTTTAATAGAAGTAGTCAGGGAAAAATATAACATTAAGGAGTTACTCCTAGCAATTACAACCAAGTTTGCTTCTAACTCCTAGTTGCCAGAATTCGTATGTCCGAAACCGGACCCTAGATCTAATAACGACTATCTTTTAATAATGATTTTCGATTACTAACCTGCGTAATACGTATAAGCGAGAAATACGTGATTTTGGGTCTTTTCACTCCCACAAAACTCTTCTAACCTTCCACACAAATTTTTTTCATTCCACCCATAATTCGCGCTTTTTCTAAAGGTCGAAAGATTTGCAGAAAAGGTTCTGCTTTTTGCTCAAAAGTGTCAAATTTTCGGCGCTTTGCGTCATATGCTCGTTTTTTGTTCATTTCATTCGCATTTTTCAAATTTTTTATCGAAATTGTCTTATCTTTTAATGCTTTTTACAGATAGAAAATCGTCAGAAATGCCGAAAAGTGATGTTCAATGTTTTATACGCTTATCCACTATTTTTGACTTCAAAAAAGGCACTTTACAACTTCAGTTTTCCGCTCAAATGCTTATGCTGTGCATGTTTGGAGGGTTTTTATCTAATTTTGCGCAACGTTCATTTTCAATCCTATGGCGGAAAAGTTGATTATATATGTGTCTTGTGTTTTAAGGCGCCGACAAAGTAGTCGAAGTAGCTCCCAATGGAAATACGACGTCGTTCGTCTGCGTATTGTGCAATTTCGTTTGCACGAATTTCGATTATCTTGTATTACACTTGACTGGCTTCGGCCACATTGACACATTCATGGTGAATTTTCATACATTACATTTTGTTGCACATACATATTTAACGCTTTAATGCCTAATAGTAAAAGAACTTTGTTGAGTAAATTTAATCTACTTATGTAAGCACTCTAGAGCACAGGGTTGGGTGAGAGCGGGTTATAGCTTGTACATAAAATTTCGAAAAAACCAAGTACTGTCGGACGTTTTACGAAAAACGCAAGCTGCCCCTGAGAAGTATTTAGCTAAATATACAAAAATCTATTTCTGTTATCTAAATGTTTACTTAAGAAGATTAATTTACTTTCAAATGCGTTTGTTTTGCTCAAGAGCGGTAACATTTATTAAGGTCATAATGGCATTTTTAGTTGCAAAACGCGCGTTTTATCTACGACTCGAGTGCTGTTTAGTAGTGATAAAACGGGTATTCACTCAGGATCCGGATACGGTATTATCCGGATGTTTTCTGGATCTTTGTGGATCCGGATCTGTGAGTTTGAACTTTTACTACACAGATCCCGATCCGGAACTTTACTTTTAATTACCCGGATTCGTATCTGTAAACGACTCTTTAAGCAGTGATCCTGATCCGGAAATTTGAATTTTCACTACCCGGATCCGGAAACGACTCTTTAGGCATTCTATCGAAGTAATGCAGATGTTTAATTTTTTAAATTTATCTGAAAATGTGAGTTATGAATCTATAGTCAATATATTGAACAAAATCAATTTCATAGATAAGAAAAGATTTTAGTTTTCCTCAAAGGGAAGACAGAAATAAAGACATTCATCTCTTATATAAGCTACTTGCATTTCTGGTCATTTATACTTTATAAAAGAAATTTCCCACTGTTTCCCCATGCAGACGATTGCGCTCTAGTAGTTCACTAAGAATATCTAATCGCTGTCGATGAATGGCATTTTATGCATGAACACAAAGCACGGAAAATTCAGATTTGCTGCTCTCCTACCAAACACGCCGATCTCTTGAGCGCGATTTTATGTATTTGACAAAGATTTTCCCATATGTATGTACTTATAGTGAATTCGGGATCCCTTTGCGCGTGTGCAGATTTTCGGGAGGACAAAACCTGTACATATGTCTATAATTTCCGACGCTTCCCGCCAGTATTATGAGTTTGCTCCATACCTGTGTCTTATCAATGGCAAAAATAAGTTTGAAAAGGCAAGATGGTCAAAGTTTTTAGCGCTGGTTATTGTGCAATTTATCTTTGTGAACCTCCAGTGTTGAGTTTAGCTCCAATTAGCGAGGAAATTCTATTGTTTCATACGTTTCAGTAATTTGCATTGCTTCTCTGGTCAAAAACTGAGCTTGAATTGAACTCATATAAATAAATGTCAAAATTGTTTAGTATAAGGCTGATAATTCTCTGTTTTGCTTCCTCCCCCGAAGCTTATTGTGCTTAAAAGGTCAAAAATGATGGTGCTCGCTATTTAAGTTTTCTAAGCTACATACTTGCCAAACAAAGGCTGCAAAATTCTACCTGTAAATGGCAAAAGCATTAAAATTTTTCTATCCTCCGTCGTCAAGGCTCCTAAACCACGCAATGAAAAGTAAAAAATCTCGCGTTACCATACAAAAAGCCTTACTGCACTATCTGCTCAAAATTTGCGCGTGCGAAAACTTGAACCGTCTTTGCTTACATATGTACAAAGGAACCTTGTTCAACAAACGCTTACCTTGAGGAGGCACCAATAAAGCATAATATTATGACAGTGAATAGCCTGAAATCAAACGATTAATATATACGTTGGATCTGGATCCGGCAGTAAGAATTTTTACTTCCGGATCCAGACGTTAGAATTTTTTACCACGCGGATACGGAAGTTGCAAAACGTAGGGTCTGGATCCGGATCCGTGTAAATTGAAATTGAGGATCCGTTTCACCACTACTGTTTAGGGTTTAATAGGCGAAGGGCCATTTCTGTATTCCACTACATCTTGCCACCAAACATGCACAGCATACGAATTTCGGCGGAGGAAGAAATTTTAAAATGCTTTTTTTGGTCCTAAAAATGGCGAATACGCGTCGATGACATCGTGTTTCGGCGTTTCTTACGTTGCTCTATCTTAGTAGAGCATGAAAACATCAAAACATTACGAAAAATCGAACAAATTGAACCAATCGGACTGAAAATATGTCGGACAAAGTTTGACACTTGTGAACAAATAGATAATTAAAAACGCTTAAAACAGCTTGTTTTCTACTAAGTCTTTGGAAATTTTTGAAAATGGCGAATTCCGGGGAGTGAAAACATTTCTGGAGTAGTGGAAGCTTTTCTAGGGGAGGGGTGAAAACTCCAGGCATGTATCTCTCGGGAGGGAATAAGGGGGGTTTTGGACCCCCAAATTTAGAAAAATCGGAAAATAGGACTTTTTAAACGTTGTTTTGTGCTATTTTTGGCTTAGTCCCCCCAAAATTTGTAATGGTCGCCCTTAAAGTAGGACGGCCAGCTTAATGCATGGAAAACTCTCCAATTCCCACCAATCCCCGCCCCTTTAGATCATGTATGCTGGCCACTCCAGTCTTGCCCGAATTTAATGTCGTATTTGTTTTCTTACGCTAGGAATCCGTTTGTTCTCACTTGTTCCGACCACCGACGCTCAGCTCGTTGCCGAAAAATCACAAAAGCAATTCGAGAGTGGTGGACGAGAAGCGGAAGTCGACAATTTTGTCCGAAGCCCGCAAATACGTCAGTCGGCACGGTGTTGGCCATTTGAGAACTTTTTCGGGAGAGCAATACGCCGATTGGGTCGACGTCGATGAGGATCAACAGGACATGGAGGAAGCCATCTTGCTGAACCAAGTCAAAGATTTTTTGACCGACGAGCATCGTACGTTTCTTTTTCTTTATTGATGTACTTCACTTTGAGGCCATTTATTTATTATTCTTTGGGATTTTTCAGAAATTTTCATTCTGTTTACTTGACTCTTCGTTCATCTCATACATAATGTATGTAAGCATGGGCGTACGCAGGTTGGCGCGGATGGGCGACGGTCCTTTCAGCCTAAAAATAATTTTGGTAAGGTAATGTAATGAATGGAAAATAATAAGAATTGACTTCTTCTTATCAAACAATCTCAAAATTTTCGACGCCTCGCACCGTAAAATCGTAGTTTTCGATAAGTTTGGCACAAACGCGGTCAAAAAAACGTCAGTTTTCATGGCATATCGAAGATAAATGAAATTTTTCAGGAAAGTTTGAATTTTATGCGCCTAATAGATAGAGCATGTGGAAATATCGAAGCATGCATTATTTGTCTACCTCGAACATATCCCGAAATATAGGATCTTAATTTTCGCACCGCCCACCCCCTTAAAAAATCCCACGAACTTCCCTCCCTTGTATTTAAGTACTAAGCTTAGTGTAATTTAGTCGTTTCCGTAGCCGGTCTGAGGAGGAGTTGAGAATTAGCCTTTTTGGATCAAACTGACCTGAAAATTTTGCTATAAGCGCTAAAATAGCGTTAAAACAACGTTATAACACAGTTTCTGGTTAATTTAAAGCAATTTTAAAGAAATTATTCAATTTTCATTCATTTTTGGCCTTCATTTTGCTTAATTTTTTCGGTGGATAATTTCCCATTTTTCCATCCTGGGTTTTAGACCCCCAAACCCCAACTTGCATGTCTAGTCGTTTTCCTTTCCACGCAAAGCTCTTAATTCGTTACTTCCTCCGTTTTTAATGCTTAGCGTATAATATGCTTATGTAGGTATGTATTTGCAAATGTATGTAATCTCACAAGGTGACTTAACCTCGATCCAAATTTGGTTGTCTCTTATAATCCATATCGGGAATTAGCAGATTGCTTTCCAAAATTTTCAATTCACGTTTTTGTACGTACAGCAAGGGCTCCCGGCCAGCCTTTGTCTCAATTTTCAAAATAGTTAAAAAAATCAGTTATTGCTACAAGGTTGAAATTTTTAACAATCCTTAAGCTTTGCTATGGAATCCTCGGCCTATGTTATAACGTAGGGCGTCACAAAAGTAGTATTTTCAACCATGTCATGTTAAAACAATCCAATCTTATAACTTTCATGGCAAGAACCATACATGTAAGGGGAGCTTGATGGAATCTCCTACCTGAAGTCGGGAAATCTCGACCCTTCATTTCATAGGTGCTGCACAAGGTCAATGTCGGCAGGGGTTGAAATCCCAAATATCCAAAACAGTAAATTTAACGTTCATATTTTTTCGATGTTTTAACGATCAAAATGGTCAAAATAGCCTATAAAACGTTTTTTCGTGTTGATATCGCATTTTAAAAGCAGTTTTAGTCCATTTTGACCGCATTATATCACTTTTAACACTAAAAAATGCAAAAATTTATCAATTTTGGGCGCTTTTCGAGCAATAATTACTTAAAAGCACTAATCTGGTTTCGAAGCGCCGGAAAAATTTTGACGTTTTTACTGCCTTAGACCTCTAAAGATGAATGCAAAAAACCTTTCATCAGCTCAAAATCGCCAAACAGTACCTGTCCGGCTGACCCTTCAGGGAAGTCAAAGGTTAGGCGTATGTACAATATGTACATGAAGGGATGATACCCCCTCATCCCTTCATGTGCATGTATGCCCAACCTTTGATCTTAGCTGGAAACTGGGTATTTTTGTTATTTTTGGCCAAAAATTTGAGTAATTTATCCCCCCCCTCTCCTCAAAATGGCCGAGAATCTGCCACCAAAATTTAAAGCCCACGTAAACTCACTGCGCGCCAGGATTAGTACTTGCGTTTTATTAATGTATGTTTATGTCTTTATAATGGCTAAAATTGCATCTTAAAAGAAGCAAAGCCAAAATTGTCAATTTCTCGGCGCTTTGCGCCGTTTACTGTGTTATTATGTTCATAAACCTATATTAGCATAAAGGTTTAAATCAGCCAGATAATGCTAGTCAGACATATAACAGGGGGAATGGGGTAACCTTTCACTCAAAGTTCGTCGTTCCCCCAAAAGTCAGGAAATTTTTGATCCCCTCCCGATTTTTTGGGAAAACTTGCGATTTTTGACCGTTTTTAGGCGTTTTTTTGGCCGTTTTCGACCAAAAATTGGAGGTTATTTTTTACCCTCTCCCTCTAAAAAATGGCTGTGGACCAGTGTTTTATGTACCAGGTGCGTTTGTACTTGAACGAAGATGGTCCCTAGAAGTCTGTGTAAATTTTGTTCAAACAAATTTTTGTGTACTATAACAAAGTTACAGTAGCGATTTTAGTGTAGTAAATACAGAGTTGTTCGACCTTTTGTTGTGTATTTTAGCTAACTTCTGGGTTTATGAGGGCAAAAATCATTAAAAATCGTCCTAAAACGGTGCGAAGCGCCGAAAATTTGACATTTCTCCTTTCGAAATGCAATTTCAGCTATTACAAAGATATATAGGACACGCAATTACTTATTTTGGCGCGAAGCGCTGAAAATTTTTGCAAATTTTAGACCTTTTTTCGTAGTTTTTGACCCTTTTTTCAGTTTTTGTCTTCTCAAAAATCTTTGTACATGTACAAAGACGGTCCCGAAAAGTCTTTGTACATTGTACGTCGGGGAAAATCTTTGCCGAATACAAAAAATAACCGTGCCGGGGACCCCATCCTAAAAGTTCGAGCCATTACATTTATGATGCTAGTGCTTCATACAATTTTTGCACTGCTCTTTCATCAAAAGCCTTGACCTGGCTTGAACTTTGATAAACAGGTACTATGTATGCTAAAATTATTTTGTTTAAATTTGTCAATTTTCTGTTTTGGTTTTTTTCAAAAAGCTTAAAACATAGTGTTAAATAAGATAAAAATGACTAAATTTGTCGGCGCTTTGCGCTTTATTGATCAATGTTTTATTTTTCTTCATCGGAATCCCATAAATTGGCTAAACTACGCCACCTAAGGTCGCAAAACTCAGTTTTGTCGCACAAAAATATTACTTAACCAATTATGATAGGACATAAAATAAAATTTTCGTACATGTACAAAGACTTTTGCGGACCCTTTTTGTATACATGTTCAAATCACAACATAGATGTTCCCTTTAATTTTTATGAAAACAGCAACCAAGAACAGAAGCATTGGGCATTGGTACATAAGTTAAAAATTGAATTTCAAATACTAGTAATTGCTATAATAGTTTATTTTGAAATAATTGTTTAGCAACGAATTTATTGATTGCAGATGACCAGACGTGCACAGCATGGGAATTTCGGGGGACGGGTGAATTTTTAAAGCGTCTTTTTAGGCTAAAAATGGTGGGTGCACGCCAGAAAACGTCATTTTTTAAGCGTTTAAGACGATGCTCTATCTTTCTAAAGCATAAAAAATATAATTTCGGATAAATTGAAAAAATTCCAATGAATTGAAAAAAATATATTTAAAAAATGAGTTTATGGCGCGAAGAGCCAAACATTTAATATTTTTGAGCAAGCGGATAGCTAAAAACGTCTGAAAAGCAAGTTTTCTACGATTTGTTTCAAACATTGTTAAAAAATTCCCGGGGGTTAAAACATTTCTAGAGGGTGAACCCCCCAAGCCACCCTAGCCCACTCAGATCACGTATGCGGACGACATAAATTCATGCAAACGTTTAGTATTTGTCTAAAAATAAATCTGTATGCATATATGTACAAAAGGGTGGCCCATAAAAAAGGCTACATTCTGATTTGATAGGCCATTACTTCGGCTGATGTGGACGTAAAACTTTAGGACCAGCTACATTTTATAGACAAACATGTCGTTGTTTAAACCGCGTTAAAAATTTTGGCCAGCTGCCAGCGTTTCGTGCGCTACGGCTATTCGTTTACGCCTCACTTTGATATTGTTCTAACTCCAGAGTTTCTGCATTGTATCACATTACTGCGTATGTAGCTATCCTTTTTTGACCTGTCTGGCAATAAATATGTACCGTCACAAAAATTAAGTAGCACATTTTTTAAACCCTCAGAATAGATACGCTTCCTACTGAGTGCAAAAATTTCAGGATATCGTGAAAATAATATGCGAATTGATGGCAGGACCAATGACGCTATTGGCGTTTGAAGCAATATTAAAGTAGGGTGTAAACCAATTGCCGTAGCGCCCGAAGCGTTGATATCTGGCCAAAATTTTATACGCGATTCGAAAAAAGACACTATTATCTATCTAATGTTGTCAGTTCTAACGTCTCATGTTCACCTCAGCCGAAGTTATGACCTGTTGAATCGGAATGTAGCTTTTTTTGGGCCACCCTGTATAAGTCTGCCTTAAGACTTTGCTATTCTGTGTTTTAGATAGCGATGTTAGGGCTGACGTTTTGGCCCATTACTAAGGTTCGGCGAATGAAGAATACGAAAAAATGTCTCCGACTCAAAAGGACAAATATATAGGTGAAGAGAACAGCAATTTTCTTTTCACAATCTTATTCGCTGTATCAAAATAAAACGAATGTAAATCAAAGATTACAAATATAATAAAAAATTATAATATCAGTGAACAAACATTTTGCTATACTAAAGTCAGTTTTTTTGTGACTCTAGTTCTCAAATGAATCCAGTATGTGTCCTTTCTCCTGATAATTATTACTTAAATACGACAGTATCAATCACAGTTGCACAGCTTGGCCGCTGATTGGCAGAAAGGGTATCTCGATTATGTATTTAATTAGTGTACAAATTTTTCCAAACGCTTTCCTGAATTTGCGATTTTTTCAAAGTTTCCAAAACTTTCCGAACATTTTTATAAAAAAGGTGCTGATTTAAGCGATTTTAGCCTTCTATTTACTCGAAAGCGTCAAATTTTCTGCGCTTCGCACCATGTACTGATTTTTTGCTACATATATGTATTTCTTTCAATTTGATCGATTTTTTCGAAATTATCTTGTTTTTATGCTCTAGAAAGACATTGCATCATCAGAAACGTCGAAAAACGCTGTTTTTGACGTAGGCTAGCCACCACACCTGGGCGTGGGGGGTTTGGGGGATATTATGCACCCCCAGAAACCAAAATACCCCCCCAGAAATCAAAATACGCCCCCCAGAATTCAATTTTTGAAAATTTTTTCTCGTTTTTTCTCGCAATTTATGATGCAATGGATGCCAATGGATAGTGCTTGATGAGAAACGTCAAAAAATGGTGTTTTTATCGCCATACCACCATTTTTAAGGCCATTTTTTGACCTTCAAAAAATCTTGCACACCCCAGAATTTTCTTGCTGCCCACGTATGCTAGCCACCATTTTTAGCCGAAATAGGCACTTTAAAATTTCATCCCCCTTTCCGCCCAGAATTCACATGCTTGGCATGTCTGCTGATGAACGACTGAAAATGCAATCGGTTCCGATTGAGAGCTGAAGCATAGGCTTCTAGCTTCATTAAGCCTTAAAGTTGCTTAATTATCAAAGGGAGAAGAAAATACTGAAAAATGCTGCTTTTCCAAAAATATTTCGGTTGGAGCGGGCTTATTGGGATTGATTATAAATAGAGAGGTGCACACCTGATTTGTGGTTGAAGTAATTAGAGCTGTACCGGTGCCGCCTTATTTACCGGGGCCTATAAACATACCATACTCGTATAATGTGGTCGTATGACGTTCTATGCTGGCATTTCTTATGTAAATTATGTGCCCAGCTGTTTTCCGCGACATATATCGTAATAATATTGATTAAAAATAACAGTATAATAATTTAATAATAATATAATAATATAATAAGAATAATAATAATATAAAAATAATTTTAATTACTTAGATATCACCTTCACTCAAATTACGATCATATTCAATTGAAGCATTTCTGTCTCATGGCGAATACTTATAAGTTGTTTATGATTTCATGTTAACTTTCTTCACATAGTTTTTTAGCTTACTAACTAAGCCAGGGATTGCCGAAATTAAACGGACGACAATAAGAATTTCATGAGGGATTGTATTGTATGAGAACAATTTAATTTTCAACTACGATTTTATGCAGTGATATATAAAGTGAATTGCTTCTGCATTTACTAGAGCTGCCGCAAGCAGACGCGCGCCTGGGGATTGGGAGAAAGGGAGAATTTTCTGGGGTAAGTATGGTGAGATTAAGGTTAGAAACGGGCAAGAGCCTAGTCTTTTTCGTGAAAATGATTGAAATCGATCAGCATCTGATAACTAATGTAGTTCTTACACTTTTCAAACCTTTCTAGCCATGTATCAAATCATTTTAGCTCGGAAAGACTCGATGAACCCCAGATCAGACTGACCCCAGAACGTAAATGCTAAGCAAACGCAATTGTGACCTGAAAGTTATAACTCGTCACCATTCAACAAGTATTGTTACTATACATAGGTGTAAACTTGTTGGCTTCATTGATTGAATTAAGTTCCCATTCCGTCAGTTTTACTGTCTCAAAAGAATAAAATGCCTTAGTTCGGTTGACATCTTTAATGCAATAAAAGTTTGACTGATGAAACTTCGTCAGTTTCAATGTTTTTCACAATTAATCAATGCAATAATATACATTTAACAACAATATTAAAATTTTCAGGCCCCGGGGCCGTGGCCTAAGCCCCGGGGTTGGGGCCAGACTCCGGTACAGCTCTAGAAGTGATGATAGACGATGTCAATTACTTAGAGTATTGAATAACTGCATCGAATACGTTGAGCACTTAGCACAGCGAAAACCCTGCTTTTGTTGGCCAGAAATTTTTCATATCATCAAAATTTAAGGGTTGCAATATTTGATTGAACTGTGGGCTCCGTCGTGCAGTGTCATCGCTGTTTGGTACTGTACACTTTGCGATTCGATTGCCATCGACTGGACGATACATTGTGAATCGGTTCAGCATATTGCAGCTTATTTGGTATTATTTGCTTACATTTGCTATAATACATAGGGTTTCCTTAAATAATTCTGTTCGCATACATTTTATCTATTTACATGCACAAAAACGAACACTATTGCGAATGACGCAGGGCTGGAATATAGCTTACGTAATTCGAGTGTTTGACGCGTCAGCACATTTTGAGCCTTTTTCAGCTGAAATGTCAATTTTGTTAAAAGCTATGAATAGCATGCAGAATGGAAGATTGTGAATTCAAATGATTGCGAGTTTGATCTTTGCACAGTTTAAATCAGGTTTTTTGAGGATCCTTGTGAATTTCCTGCGATATGCCTGTGAAAAATGAAATGTATAATTGAGCTATAATTAGAACTATGCGTGCAGCGGCCAAGTTCAGTGAGTAAGCAATCAGTGGTCACTTGAGAGTAAATAACCTATTTTCGGCCAAAATGGTCGAAAAACAAGCGTAGGTACCTATGTAAATAATAAAACATAAAATTATTTGATTGCATTCTTATGATATGCAGATTTTTCTAGAAATATTTAAATGCATCACGTGACAAAAAATTGCTGCACTTTTCAGAATCTTTGTTTGCGCTAAGATCATGAGTTTGTGATACTATTCCGTATATCAGACGCATTTCGCAATAAGCTTGAAAAATCTGACGAAGAACATAATATGTTCTTCGTCTTCTCCGAGTCAAAGTCCTGGGATAGCTCACGATAATTTATAGGAACCACTGATTTTTTCATTTTCTCAAACGTAAATGATGAAAAGATTTACCAGAAATTTTAGAGGATCTAGTTTTCGAAGAAACAACAAAAGGCTGATAAAGATGTTATCAAAAGCAAAGGATATATGACAAAAATTAGGGATCTCGCGTACCTAAGTCGTCAGATATGAGATAAATTTTAGATATAATTTTTTAATTATTCGGTGTACATATGTATACATAATTTGGCTTCACATGCTTAATAAATCGAAAATTTGTCAAATTTGCTATTTTTTATCGCCATTTTCACATAATGCTTTACAGGAAAAAGATTATAAAATGCACGCTTACGATTGCGCCGTATTAGAAGTGAATAGCGAGGAAGAATTGAGGTCAAACTTTGCGCTAGCCAAGTCGAAAGTTTTGCAATTCGAGGGATATCAGGCCAGAGTCAAATTTGTGTTACAGGTTCAAAAACGGCAAGAGATCGATTCGTTCGTCGCTATTAATGCTAAGATAGCTAAAATACTTGGTAAGATTAGGCCGACTAGCTTTTTTATTCTATGTTCTTATAATAAACATTTATTCAATCTTATTCAGAGTCTTACTCATACATACACAGCATACGACATTCCATACATACACAGCATACGACATTCGAAATAGAGCCAGAAATTAGTTTTAAGTTGCCCTTTTCATTGCATTGACGTCATTTTATTGTATTTACTTTGATTTTTTCTTTTTTCAATTTGACCAAATTTGTATTGTTTTAATTCCGTCTCTGACGCAATAAACTATTTCATTTTTTTCAATTTAAAGATATCACTTTCAGGCGTTTACGGCTATGATCTTTCTGGAGCATGAAAATAATAGAAAAAACCCGTAAAGTATCTATTATAAATGCAAGTAATTGATCGAACTATAGTAAAAAATTACATGTATAATGGGGGTCCTCTATTGGTCGTCCCCCATCCCCCTAAAACCCAGAAAATTTTTGACCCCCCTTTTGGAGATAAATGAATGTTTTGGCCGTTTTTAAGTGTTTTTTGGCCGTTTTTGGCCAAAAATTGGAAGTCATTTACCCCATCCCCAATGGCCGAGGGCGGACCCATTACCCAAAATTTTGAACCGTTACACGTATGAGTCTTACCGATTGATAATACATATTGTTGAGCATTTGCTCATGAATATACGTAAAGCGCATCATTCATTGTATTTTTATTTTGTAATCTATAATTCATTTAAGTAGGCTCCGGATTATTTTTAGAAATACCCGGCCATTTTTGTGTTAGCATGCAAGTAAATTTTGTTTACTGATGTCAGTGTCTTTTTTCGATGAGAAAAATAGCTAATTTAAAACGCGATTCACTTGTTTTCTAAGGTGGCTTTTCAGTATTGCTTCTTCTTGATCTACAATAATTGGTTAAGGATTGACCCGGAAGTGATATTTTAGCAAAAATTTATTTTAAAAGTTGTTTTTTGTGCAACCAAAGTTTGGAGAAATCGGAATAAAATTACACGTGTATCACTGATTTGTGCACAATAATCTATTTAGTACTGTAGTGCACTTTACGACACAAAACAGCATCCGCATTTTGGTTATTTCTGCACTGCATCACATGGCCATTGCGGGATAGAACAGCCTCAGAGCTTTATTGAACTATATATATATATATATATATATATATATATATATATATATATATATATATATATATATATATATATATATATATATATATATATATATATATATATATATATATATATATATATATATATATATATATATATATATATATATATATATATATATATATATATATATATATATATATATATATATATATATATATATATACAGGCCTGTAGGTAGGGGGGCCTGCCCCCCCCCCCCCGAAACCAAAAATTTTTTTAAAATCACCAAAAGGGGGAGTAAGAGAAAAAATGAGATTCGCAAAAATTTTCGGCGCTTCGCGTCGAAATGAGTAATTGTGTGTTCTATATATCTTTATAATGGCAGAAATTGCATTTCAAAAGGAAAAATGTCAAATTTTTCGGTGCTTCGCGCCGTTTTAAGATGATTCTTAATGATTTTTGCCCTTAGAGACCCAGAAATTAGCTAAAATACACTATCAAAAGTCGAACAACTGTTTTTACCGCATTAAAATCGCTGCTGTACCATATTATAGTACCTAAAAATTTGTGTGTACGGAATGTACAAAAGATTTTTGGGAAGACAAAAACTGTAAAAAGGTGTAAAATTCCCAAAAAATTTTCGGCGCTTCGCGCCGAGATGAGTAATTGTTTGTCCAATTTTCCTTCAAGTCAAAAAGTAAACACTTTTAAATTCATTTTATCACACAAGAAATATAGCTTTTTAAGATACATACATCAGATTTCTTGATGACTAAAAAAGGCAGACTGAACAGAAAAAGCGTAAAATCATGCCGTTTCGGTGTTTTTGATACATTTTTTGGCCTGATAAATAACCATAATCTAGTGAATTTGCTGCAAATTTTAGTGTTACAATTTTTGCTCAGATGCTCTCTGCGTGCGTTGGCTTCTGGGGCTCTGCCCCGAGACCCCGCTGGGGGGCGCTTGAGCGCGCCACCCCAGACCCCCCAGCCGTAGGGAAGGCTACAACCATGGTAACAGGGGTATCCTTAACACTATGCTTTTAAGTAAAAAAAATCTTGCCCCCCCCGAAAAAATTTCTGCCTACAGGCTTGTATATTATATATATATATATATATATATATATATATATATATATATATATATATATACATGGGCGTAGGCAGGGGTAGCGGGGGAGCGGCGCCCCCCTTAGCCCAAAAATAATTTATGAAAGGTAAGGAAATGCATGGAAATTGGCATCATTTTATGGAAAATTCTCAAAATTTTCGGCGCTTTGCGCCGTAGAATCATTATTTTCGTTCATTTAGGCCCAAACGCGACCAAAAAAACGTTATTTTTTATAGCTGCTCCTCCCTTAGCCCAAAAATAATTTTGGAAAGGTAAGGAAATGCGTGAAAATTGGCATCATTTTATGGAAAATTCTCAAAATTTTCGGCGCTTTGCGCCGTAGAATCATTATTTTCGTTCATTTAGGCCCAAACGCGACCAAAAAAACGTTATTTTTTATAGCTGCTCCTCCCTTAGCCCAAAAATAATTTTGGAAAGGTAAGGAAATGCGTGAAAATTGGCATCATTTTATCGAAAATTCTCAAAATTTTCGACGCTTCGCGAGTCGTAGAATCATTATTTTCGTTTATTTAGGCCCAAACGCGACCAAAAAAAACGTCATTCTTTATAGCTTATTAGGAGAAAATGAAAATTTTTCGAAAAAATTGAAGGTTATGAGCTTAACGGATAGAGCAATTTCGCAAACGTCAGAATATGCACTTTATTTTGCGCCCCAGCGATCATATCCCTAAATATAGGGTCACCAATTTTGGACCGCCCCCCCCTTAGAAAAATCCTGCCTACGCCCCTGTATATATATATATATATATATATATATATATATATATATATATATATATATATATATATATATATATATATATTAGTGATGTCCCGGTGCCGCTTCTTTTACCGGTGCTGGTACCCCCTGTACCGGTGCTACATTAGCATATTATATAGTGTACTATGCTTCTTCAAAAAGGGTTAAATTTGTACCTATTTTCCACCGGATATACATATTAAGCGCAAAATTTTATTTGGCTAGTAACGACTTCATTATTTTCAATTTATGAATACATATTAATTTTCTCACTTAAGCATTAAACAAACAAAAAATTGTAATAAAATTGAAATTCGAAGAAAAATAAAAGTTAAATAGTGTATTATAAATTTAAGTGTAGCGCAATCAAGATTGGCTTGTGCAGTAGTTGATTCTTTAGTCAAATCGAAATTTGGTTTTAGTGCATTAGTTAAATATTCAACTAGTAAGAAACAAACATGAAAATAGCCACAAAAACTTTTTGAGGTTAAATTATTTGAGTTTATCATTTCACATTTTCAAAAGCCTCTGAAAACGAAAACAAACATGGGATATATTAGTAATGCAAAAGACTTACATAGAAGTTCATTTACAAAGTTTTAACAAGCTTTTTCTGAATAATTTGCAGGAAAAAGTTTTGCATAAAAACTATTTTAAAATTCTAGCTGCGTTTTACGGTCTTCTGCTCACGAAATGGAAAAATAAAAATGGATTTGATGAAATTAAGTTGAAAACTACTCTGTAGTACTCATCCTTCTTGCCTACAGATGGTAGAATTAGAAGAACTTTCCACTCTATATGTCGATGTTTTTAATTTTAATTTACTTTATTTATTAGTGTCCACGCTTCTTGCTGTTAATTGATGTTTTCAATAAGATGTGTTTCGTTAAATGAATAATTCATTTTTAAAGCTCGAAGACTTGTTCTGAAGTTCAGTCAAAATGCTTCACTATGCTAATCAGAAGATTTTATTAACAAAATGCTACCTTTTTGCGCCTTTATTCATTAAATTGGTGATAAATGAGCTTCAATTATTCTTTTTACACTAATTTTTTCTCTTTTATCTAGCACCGGCACCGGCGCCGGTACCAGCCTAGCACCGGCCCGGTGCCGGTGCTTAGGCACCGGCGCCGGTGCCGGTGCCCAGGACATCACTAATATATATATATATATATATATATATATATATATATATATATATATATATATATATATATATATATATATATATATATATATATATATATATATTAGAGATGTGCCGGGCCTGGGCCCCGGCGTCGGGGCCGGGCCGGGCCTGTACAAAACATATACCCTATACTTACTAAGCTATACCAAGCATCCACATTATTTCTATACTGACCTAACATCTTAGTATTACTATTGTAAGCAATTACATATTGCTTTAATGAATTAAAGACTTAAAAATAAGCAGATAAAAGAGAAATAAACAAAAAATTAATAAATAATTGTGAATATAGCTGTTAGGCATAGAAAACAATAAGCTAAGCTGAACAGAATATGACTTTTCTATAGTATTTATGCTGATTCGATGAAAGAA
Organism: Mermis nigrescens; assembly: GCA_036768485.1. Classification (NCBI taxonomy): domain Eukaryota; kingdom Metazoa; phylum Nematoda; class Enoplea; order Mermithida; family Mermithidae; genus Mermis; species Mermis nigrescens. Next base: position 170,949 of record JAVLUZ010000264.1, on the reverse strand, counting down.
ATAGACGAGCAAAACAGTACAATACAAAAGATTACGATTACATTGCACGAGAAATAAGTAACCCAGAGATTAACTACACGCTTGAAAAACTTATCTCTAGAATATCAACAAAATCATAGGGGCGAAAAATGCTTGTACGACGAAAAATCATTTACCAAGATTAGGGAACATGCATAATCAAATTAAAATAATATTTAAAAAATTAATTGAAAACCACACAAAAATGAAGACATTTGCTCTATTATTTGGCGCACAGCGCCCGAAATTAGTGAAAAATCGCATATATTAAAGCAAACGAATTCTATCTGGATGATAAAATAAGTTGCCGTACCCTAGCATTTTTTAAGGTACATAAGTACATACATCGATTTATAAAACAATTTTACAGACACTGGTGAAAGTCCCTTGCATTTTAAACTTTATTGTCTAAGAATTATCGGTCAAACGTGCTTATTTTCGCAATAAAAATTGTTAATTGAGCTAAGCTATTCAAGAATGTATCGAATTGTTTCAATGCTCACTCAAATCTTGATTATTAGATTACCTGAAGCGAAACACAACAGTAGCCTAAGCTTAATTTTAACGAAATTTAGCTTATTTTTGCGAATAAATAAATATTATGTTGCGTAATTCGGCAAAAAAGATTAATTTTGTTCGATTTTCATTAATTTTTCGAAAAATTGGCGAAGTTGGTCTGAAACACCGCCAAAACAGGTTTTTAGCATACTTTTGAGCTAGAAAACACAAAATTTTTCGCGCTTCGCGCCGGATTTATTGTTTATGTAAGGTTTTGTCTTCTAAACCGCTGAAAATCGCTCAAATTTGAGTTAGACATAGAAAGTATGTCAATTTTTTTCTAACGCTTTGCGCCGGATTCATTGTTTAGCTATAGTTTTTGCCTTCTAGCTTACTCAAAACAGCTCAAATTTGAGTTATGACATGGGAACAGGCCTGTATCCAGGGGGCGGGGGCCTGCCCCCCCCCGAAATGGGGAAAAATTTTTGTTTCTCTCAAGGGTCCCCCGAAGGGAAAAATGAAAAATTGGCGAAGTGCGTCTGAAACAGCGCCTAAACAGGTTTTTAGCGTACTTTTGAGCTAGTAAACTCAAAATTTTCCGGCGATTCGCGCCGGATTTATTGTTTACGTATAGTTTTGTCTTCTGAACCGCTAAAAATCGCTCAAATTAGAGTTAGATATAGAGAGCATGTCAATTTTTTTCTAGCGCTGTGCGCCGGATTCATTGTTTAGTTATAGTTTTTGCCTTCTAGCTCACTCAAAACAGCTCAAATTTGAGTTATGACATGGGAAACATGAAATTTTTCCGGCGCTTCGCGCCGTATCTATTGTTTATACATGTTTTTTGTCTTCTAGTCCGCTCAAAACCGCTCAAATTTGAGGTTGATATGCAGAGCATGTCAATTTTTTCGGCGCTTCGCGCCGAATTATTAATTATCCGTATTGTTTTTCTCTGTAAAGCACAATGATTAAGTACAAAGGCAAGAGATAAGAAATAATTCGCCGATTAGGTGATGAGAAATCAGCTTAAATGATAAATTTGCTGTATATCAAAATGAAATAAAGTGAAAATTTTTTAATTTTTTTGTTGAAATTTTTCTTCACCGTTGTATAGAGCTCGCCGAGATACGCTCAAAACTGTCTTTATTTTCGCCTATCTCCTAATGGTTCTCGAGATATCTGGTCTCAAAAATTTTCGGCCCCCCCCCCGAAATAAAATCCTGGATACGGGCCTGTATATATATATATATATATATATATATATATATATATATATATATATATATATATATATATATATATATATATATATATATATATATATATATATATATATATATATATATATATATATATATATATATATATATATATACATATATATATATATATATATACAAGGTCTCAGCTCCAGTATATAAGTGTTAATATTGCGCACATACTTCCAGGGGCGGATTTTAGGGGGCGGGCTGGGGGCGGCCGCCCCCCCATCGGCCCAAAATAGTGCGCAAAATTAGAGCGATTTTTAGCGATCTTCGGGTTAAAACGGCTAATTTTTCCGCCTAAGTCAGGGTTCCGTCCCCACCCTTTGGAAAATCCTGGATCCGCTCACTGCATACTTCACACTTTCACACTTCTTGGATGATTTAAAACATTCGGGAAATGATAATTTCATTCGATTTTAGACGCAATTAAGCATTATTTTCCCAGAATGTTTTCTTTCTTTGGTTTAGCTAGACTTAAACATCAGAGACTATAACTGCTACCCCTCTTAATCTAAGGGATCTTTTCTCTCCTTGCAATCATATCCCAAAAATTCCTTACCCCCATAAATTTTTTCACCCGCTTCCCCCAAAATTCGAGATCTTCCAGAAGAAAATTATAAAAAATGAAATCGAGGAAAAATATTATTTTAACCGTTTTTAGCTATCTAATTGCTCAAAGTGTTAATTTTTTGGCGCTTCGTGTTAAATACTCACTTTTGGACTATATTTTATGCAATCTATTCGAATGTTTTCAGTCAGAAAGATATAGCATTGTCAGAAACCAGGCACATAGCTGGCCGTCCTATTTTGGGGCACCAACACCAATTTCGGGGAGACCAAGCCCAAAAATAGCACAAAATAACGTTTTAAAAGTCCTATTTTTCCGATTTTTTCTAATTTAGTGGGGTATCCGGACCCCCTATTCCCTCCAGAGCTATGTGTCTGTCAGAAACGCCGCAAACCATGTTTTAGATTTACATCATTTTTGAGTCCAAAAAAGGCACTTTAAAATGTCACTATCTCCCGGAATTCCCATGTTGCGCATGTGTGCTTGCAACCTATTACTTACTCAGTAATCCAGCCGTACTTTTCTTATTGGGGTACTCAGCCACTTGGTAGTGGGTGATTAACTATTTTTCAGTGAAAAAAGCATTGAAAAGTGAAATTTTCGTTAGAAGTCTGCCGACTGAATGAGAACCTGGCAACTCTTCGTATATTTAGTTGCTCGCCAAAATTTCGTCATCGAGCCATTAGCCCTGGCTAGTACCAGCCTTTCGCTGCGTCAGCCATTGGATACGCCACAGAACTCGCTCCATGCGACGTATCTGAGATATTGCAAAGTCCCAAATACGCCAAGCAGGCCCATGATTTCGCCAATAATACCCACAGAAGTGGAAGAGGACGAACGCCGCCCAAATCAGGTTGCGCCGCGTTTTATTACGCAGCCCAGTATTTTTCATAGACTGTTCTATCCTGATCCGTTATTTATGCGAAATCGCATGTTCATAACGACGGGCTACATGCTCTACGAAGTTAACATTCTATATGTGGCAAATCATCCATTTTTGCCGACGCCCCCGGAAATGAACAAACGAAGCGGAACCACGCTACAACCTGAAATTTTCCCACATCGCATACAGCCGGAGCCTGATCACACGCAGGCACGTAGCTGGCCCTCCTATTTTGGGGGGGGGGACCAACACCAATTTTGGGGGTCTAAGCCAAAAATAGCACCAAATAACGTGTAAAAAGTCCTATTTTTCCGGTTTTTTCTGAATTTTGGGGGGTCCGGACCCCCCCAGTCCCCCCACAGCTACGTGCCTGATCACACGGCCCCACTTTGCATCACCATACGCCAAATGGTAGACATATTCGATGCGTTTCGAGAGTTCGAACGCGAATACGAAACGACATTCAGTCGTGAACCGATATTCGCCACGCCATATGTGATGCAAGCATTGTCGCTGTTGCGCTATATGGATCAACGTTTCTATACGTTTGCAGCTCTTTATGGCGATCCTGGAATCGCCTGGCGAATGTGCGAGCAAATCCGTCGCATGTTACTCGCCGCATTTCGCGGCCCAACTTATACCCAATTTCCGAGAGAAGCATTCCCGGAATTCCCGGAATTGGCAGAAGAAATTGAGGATCCAGTCGCCCTACATCGCGATATCCAACGCATTCGCGAAGCAAGCGATCCGGAAATATCAGTTCCCGCCCAATTCGGCCGCCACAAGTCGCGCCAACATTCGTCATTCTACTTGCAGAAAAAGTTGCCAGAAGAACTGCACCGTATTCGCCAAAATGCGGAGCAACGACGCCGCGAATCACAAAAACGTCTTGCTCCTTCGCAGGGTCCATCAGGACCCCTACCGAAGATGAGGCGCAACGTTCTCGAGCTTTCTCTGCAAGCTCAAATCAACACGCGACGAGCTCGAATGACCATCGAACAAGCGGAGCGACAAACGGCGCCAATGCCACCACCGCCGCGTGTCACAGTCGCACGTCGCCCAGGCTCGCTAGTTGTTTCATCTGATGTCCGTTGTGAGGATCAGAGTGTTTACCTAGAACGTCTGCAATCCTATCACGAAGCCATACCTTTTTTGGGAGCAAGCCGACGAGATCGAAACAAATATGAGCACGCTCAACGAGCGTACAAGGCAAATCAAAAAAGAAAGGAAAGACGCGAGCGCCAAGCGATGATCCACCGACAAGCGTCGGAATCATCGAGGCAAGTGCAATCACAACCCGGACCCTCTTACCCATCAAGGCAGCCTCAAACGCAAAAGCCGGATACAACAACGTCGCGTTCGGCTGCAGTCCAACGTCCACAAAATCGTTATGTGCCGCGTTCCACGCCGCCGCCGCAGCGATCTCCACCGCGTTCAACTGATGGTTTCGGAAGTTTATGTCGATCGCCTGCTCCGCTGTGTCAACCACGCCTTTATTATGATTTTGGCCAACCATCGCCCAATTCTGTTTCATTCGATGAACATCATCAACTCCGAGAGTGGATGCAGCCACATTTTGATCCTTCAGGCAGAGATCGTTCGTCGTCTCGCCGTGATGCCAATTACTGTGACTCTAGCGATTCCTCGCAGCAACGCTCTAGCCGTTCGTCGCGTTTTTTCCCGATGACGGAGCCCGATAATAAGCGTAACCATTGATTATTCTTGGCTTTTGAACTGAACTCTGCGATCGACGCCGGAACGGCCAGCAGTTTTTCATCTATTGTCTTCAGCTTTGCGTGCCTTATCGTAATTTTTTTCTCTTGCCATTATTTTACTCGTTATCGCGTATTATTGCAACATTCCTCGTGTCTTAATCTCGTCATTTAATCTTGTTGATTCAATCTCTTTTTGCTCACTTATTATTGACCTTATCTTAAAATTTTATCGTAAAAACTACTTAATTACTTATCTTATGTTATAATTTTCCGTTCTCAACACTACTTAATAGAGGCTCAGTCATGGTTTCAGCTCCCTTACTTTTAACTCATAATTTTTTCTTCCCCCCAATCTACAGGTGGGACGGAACAATCAATCAATGACTTCGAAATTTCCATTTGTTAGGCCGCCAACCATTTTCTCAATCTCAATTTTCGGTCATTTTTCATTCCTCAATTTGAAAAATTCGGCCCCTTTAGGAGTGTAGATGGTGCATCTACACAGGTCACGCGTAATCGAGCGGAACGTGTTTGACCGCGTCGATTTTGGCCCATATTCGCCGAGTTTAAAGCCTTAAAGTTTAAACCCACTTAAACCTTAAAAAAACTTTAAAGCCACGTCTATTTAAAATTATTGTCATAAGAATTTTCGCGTCTTATTCTATATGCGTCGTTTTATTCGTTTCATTCTTTGGCCGTTGTTTGCGCTGTACAGCTGCGTATCGTCATACTTGATCGACGTTTTGCTTTTGCTTATTTTCCGTGTATATAAAGTTAGCATTTTTAGCCACCTCGAAGTGCATTTTACTGCAGGTGGTTCGGCAACTGGTGGACGGCCCATATTTTTATTATTCGTCATAAAATTCAGGTGACTTATCTTTTCGTTTTTCAGTTTGTCGAAAATTCAATCATCCAACTTTCTATCTAAAAATCATAAAAATTATTACATAATTTTTATGTAGGATGACTGCCCGGTATAGAGCTCTGTGTTGCTGTGTTTGTTTTTTTTGTTCATTGTGCTTGTTGGAACCGAAAAACGAATAGTTTTCGCCATAAGTACTCTGCGAAAACAAGCACTCAAATCTTTCGCGATAATTACATATTATTTTGGCCCAAAATAGGTCAACTGATCTAGGGCGAATTCCGGGGCTACTCAATTACTGCTGGGTTAGGTATCTAGGGCTTAGCTGCCTAAATCACCCTAGGTACTGGACAAATCTGGGTTGAGGAGTTTTAAGGTCGTAAGTAATTTGAGGGTCAAGCGGTTAAATAAAGGCGAATCGCCGTAGTAACCTGACCAGCGCCAAGTGTAGCCAGGTACTTAAGTAAGTCCTGTAGGTACAAATAGTGCGTTTGTTTTGGTAGCTGTATGTGGTTTGGGCATCTCTACGGGTTGCATGCTGTCCGTTTAGATATCCGCACATACTTCAGTCATCTCCATAGGTGGGCAGCACCGAAATTCTGGGGGGGTGAAAAAATTTTCAAAGGTCAAAAAATGGTCTTAAAAGTGGTCGTATGCACACCTGGGCGTGGGGGGGTTTGGGGGGTATGCACCCCCCAGAAACCAAAATACCCCCCCCCAGAAATCAAAATGACCCCCCCAGAATTCAATTTTTGAAAATTTTTTTTCGCAATTTTTTGATGCCAATGGATAGTGCTTGATGAGAAACGTCGAAAAATGGTGTTTTTATCGCCATACCACCATTTTTAAGGCCATTTTTCGACCTTCAAAAAAATCTTGCACCCCCCCCCCAGAATTTTCTTGCTGCCCACGTATGGTCGTATGGCGCAAAAAACACAATTTTCGACGTTTTTCGTCGACCACTATCCAAAGGCATCAAAAAATCGCTAAAAAAGCAAAAAAATGTTGAAATTTGAATTCTGGGGGTTGCGTACCTCCCCAAACCCCCCCCACGCCCATGTGTGGTTATCTCTACGGACCGCAAATATTTACAATAATTATTATTTTGGTCCAAAATACATAGGTCAAGTGACCTAGGGCGAAATTCGGGGCTACTTAATTACTGCTGCGTTAGGTATTCAGGGCGTAGCTGCCGAAATCTCCGTAGGTACGGACAAAACTAGGTCCAAGGAGTTGGAGGCCGTAAGTAAATTGGGGGTCGATTGGTTGAGTCGACACGTGGGCGTGGGAGAGGGGGTATGAACCCCTCCAGAAGTTGAAATATGTATACTCCAGAAATCAAAATACCCCACACCCTAGAATTCAATTTTCGAAAAATTTTTCGCTTTCTTAGTGATTTTTTGATGCCATTGGATAGTGCTCGATGAGAAACGTCGGAAAATGGTGGTTTTTTGTCATACGATTACTTTTAAGACCATTTTTTGACCTTTAAAATTTTTCATCCTCCCAGAATTCCAGTGCTACCCACCTATGTATAGTTGAGTCCGTCGATTCGCCGTAGCAACCTGACCAGCTCTAAGTGTAGCCAGGTACTTATAGTCTGTTTCATTTAACTTTGCGGTTTTCTTTGAAGTTTTTCATCGAGAATTAGGCTACAAAAGCGGTTTACACTCCTGATGCGGTAATGCGGTTTAACACTGGCATTCGTCTCGAAGTGACTCAACATACTGTATGTAGAGTATCATATTAATTGTATTAGTTTAAAACACTTTTGTAGTCACTTTAAATTTTTTCAAAAACCTCAATGTTAAATGAAACAGACTATACATAAGTCCTGCGTTTGTTAGGTATCTATACGGGCGGCATGCTGACCGTGTAGGTTTCTGTACATACCTTTAGTTACCCATACGAAAACGCACTATATTTACAGTACGGAAGCACGCCTGGGCGTGGGGGTAAGCAACCCCGAGAAACCAAAATACACCCCTCCCAGAATTCAATCTTTTAAATTTTATTTTTGTTTTTTCGCAATTTTTCGATTCCAATGGATAGTACTCAAGAGAAACGTTGAAAAATGATGTTTTTTAGCCATATGTACCCCACTTTTACGGGCCCAACCCGTAAATCCTACTAATGAAAAAGATATGGAGAAAGAAAAAGCATGATAAGCATACAAGGTAACCACACACGGAGCCTGGACCATGACAATCATTAGTAACAAAACCCGGAGCCTGGGAGGAACGGGAGAAACGGCGAAACCGTGATACGCATAGGTAACCACACCCGGAGCCTGGGAGAAACGGCGAAACCATGATAAGCATAGGTAACAACACCCGGAGCCTGGGAGAAACGGGAGAAACGGCGAAACCATGGTAAGCATAGGTAAGCACACCGGGAGCCTGGGAGAAACGGAGAAACCATGGTAAAGTATAGGTGACCACACCCGGAAACTGGGAGAAACGGCGAAACCATGATAAGCATAGGTAACCACGCCCGGAGCCTGGGAGAAACGGGAGAAACGGCGAAACCATGATAAGCATATGTAGGTAACACACTGGGAGCCTGGGAGAAACGGGAGAAACGGCGAAACCATGATAAGTATAGGTAACCACACCCGGAGACTGGGAGAAGCGGGAGAAACGGCGAAATCATGATAAGCATAGGTAACCACACCCGGAGCCTGGGAGAAACGGGAGCATCGGCGAAACCAGGATAAGCATGGAGAAACGTTTCTCCGGGTGTGGTTACCTATGCTTATCATGGTTTCGCCGTTTCTCCCGTTTCTCCCAGTCTCCGGGTGTGGTTACCTATGTATATTTATCATGGTTTACCCGGAGACTGGGAGAAACGGGAGAAACGGCGAAACCATGAAAAGCATAGGCATCCACACTCGGAGAAACGTTTCTCCCGGGAAAAACGTTTCTCCCACCGGGGAAAATTTTGATGGGAGAAACGGGAGAAACGTTTCTCCCTCCGGGGAAATTTTGATGGGAGAAACGTTTCTCCCACCGGGGGAAACACTAGTAGGATTTACGGGTTGGCCCCTTTTAAGGCCAATTTATGACCTTTGGAATAACTTGCAGCACCACCTTCTCGGAATTTTAGTGCTGCCTACGTATGTACGGAAGGCGATGCATAACTTACAAATTCGACTTTTCGTTTAATTTTAATACAGTTATGGGTTGAATTAATTCACTCTAACTGTGCTAAAAATGTTTGAAACGTTGATGCAGTAATGCTGGTTAATAAAAAAGAATGTTTACGTTTTTATTTCGTTTTTAGTAATGCAAGTAGTTGATTCCTCACAGACTAAATACTTTTCGAAATGTACTGTAGAAAATCAAAATTTCCCAATATTCGGGTTTTATACCAAGAGAAGAGATCTATCTGTGGGTTCACCATAATACGCAGAAAAGTGGATTAATCTTCACCTTGCCCGTGGAATTGTGTATACCTATGTCCGACTTTATTCTTTTTCAATGATGAGTGATAAAAATAAGACTGCGGACAATGATGTCTCCGCAGACGATGAATTTGTTATTGAGGACGATGAGTTGGCTACAGTTTTAGATGAGCCTCTAAGCAGCGACGATCTCGGATTACAGAAAAGACGGAACAGCTGACAGAACTGAATTGTTTACCCAGCCAAAAGTCGGATTTTGTACAAGAGAAAAGAACATGCATGCTTAATGGACATTACGTAAGTTCACCGTTTTTCCGCATTTAGGGGTTTTTGTGGGGCGTGGGTTGAATCCGGAAATGGTAACTGGAAAATGGGTAAAAGCCGGAAACGGAAAATGGAAAAATGGGTAAAAGCCGGAAACGGAAAATGGAAAAATGGGTAAAAGCTGGAAAATGGAAAATGGAAAATTTTCCATTTCCTTAGTTCTCTACGAAAATGGCTTTCAAAATTTTTGATCTTAACAAGAAAACAAGTCTTATATGTCAAAATCATGTCGTTTCTCATTAAATTTCCTCATTTTCGAAGAAATTTCAAAAGCGCAACTGAAATTGAAAGAATTCAACAAAAATGGAAGAAATAAACTGCTTAACGAAAAATTGTTAATTTTAAGTATATACCTATCGTCTTTTTACTCAAAATTTCCCTCTTTTAAAAAGTTTGACCTTCCAGGTCCGAAAAATCTTCATCCACTTCGACTACAACGATTTCGTCGTAGATTGAAAATCGCCGGAAAATGGAAAAATATTGAGAAACCCGGAAATGGAAATGAAAATGGAAAATTTTCGTTTCCTTTATTTTAAACTGAAAATGGTTCATTTTTGAAATCTTCGGTCTTAGATGTCAAAATCATGTCGTTTCTCACCAAATTTCCTCAGTTTTGAAGAAATTTCAAAAGCTCAACTTAAAATGGAAAAATTCAACAAAAATGGAAAGGTCAAACTGTTTAACGGAAAATTGTTAATTTCATCATTTTTTCACTCAGAATTCGGGCGAATTATAGAATACCTCTATGTTCCAGATTTAAAAAAACAGCGTTTTTATGCGATTTCAAGCAGGTATCTTTAACATAGAAGTTGAAAAAACAGATGGAAAAGCCTTTGATTGAAAAAATAATTTTTCAAAATTTTTTTTCCAACTTTCATTTCCGTCTGTTTTTTCAACTTTTATATTTAAAACTACTACTCGAATTCGCAATAAAACGCTATTCTCACCTTAATCGTTGTCTTCGCTGTCGCTTGAGTCGAATTCCGATAATTCTACCTCTTGCTGCTTCAACGGGTCGTACAATCGGGCCGCCAACTTTAAAAATTACAACGTCCGGTCGAGTTGGCATTCTTGACATTCTTTAGGAACATGTACTTTGCCAGATTGCCGGGAATGTGCGATTTTTTGCGGTTTGATGATGTGCACACTGCCTTTGCCGCTCTCCAAGTAGACTCTACCGCATAAGTGTGAGCGCCCGTGTCTTTATCTTTAAACGTTATGCTGTGGTTAACCTGCATGGAAGAACTAATTAGGTATCCTAGGGCTCAGTGCGTCTTCAGATTAGTGCCAGGGGATGATCTAAGCCTAAGAAAAGATAGGGCGAAAATTGCTCCATGCTTAAAGCTTCGTCTCGCATCTGCAAATTTTCGCCCCATTTGTCTCAGGCTTAGATCATCTCCTGGCACCAATGTGAAGGCACATAACTAAGCCTAAGCCTAACAAAAATATATTAGAAGAGACATAGGAAGAACATGACGCTAGCACCCTCATTTGTCACATTATTTGTAATCCTTCCCTTTTTAACTAACTCTAACAACAAAAGCATGATAATGGGATGGTTTGCTCCTCTTGATTATTATAATTACTAAAGTCTGATGTCCCACTCACTTTCAAATGCTGATATCCCTCCTGATCGAGTTAGTCGCACGCCTTCCAACAGTCGCTAATAATCGTCGTTTCAGGCAAGACACATCCTTTATAATAGGTATCAGCACTGCCGAACTTCGCTCCTTAATTGCATCAAGAAATAATCGCCCAGTGCCCCGCTTGTAACCGCCAAATACCCACTGGCCATCAACAGGACGCCCCTTATTGTACTTCCGTTTACCAAATTTGGATTCATCGATTTCGACGATCTGTCCAGGGCCTCCAATCCTTTCTGGATTCTCCAACAGCGTATGTAATAAGACTTCGCAACAAAACGACGCCTATTCCAATAGAGTCTTCGGTACTAGTCTAAGCTGTACCGCAATTAAGTCTAATCCAGCACCATATACCCACAGATTTACAAATGATAAAATTTCGTATATCGATAGTTTAGAGCATTCCAAAAATGTGTAACGTTGAAATGATATTTGATTTCCGCATTATCTTCTTTTCTGCTTATTTTTTGAAACCGTATTTGGACAACGCCTTACTCGTCCATCAATAGCTGCTGTCAATTCGGACAATTTCAATGCTCCGCCACACGACACCTATCACATTTATAATCGGGCTCCTTTGGTACTAATCGTAAATCTTGTAGCCACTGTAACAGTTTCTCCAAATTCTCAGTTAATTCATGAATTTCTCTAAGATTCAGAAACATGATTAGTACGCCGTAACAGAGCAACACAAACAACTTTGAATAGCAAATCAATCACCTAGGTATTACGTGAATCATTCATGATTGAAAAAAATTTGCATAGAAAGGTAACGTTGACTTCCACATGAGCATATGGTTACTAATCTAACACCAATTGTTATTAACAATTCTTGCGTCCAAACCCAAGCCTATTACGTAAATCACTCATGAGTAAAGAAAATTTGCATAGAAAGGCTACATAGACTTCCATGTGAGCAAAAGATTACTAATCTAACACCCTACAGTACATAAAGTATTGTTCAGTTAGATGTGCTCCACAGATCACCTGCCTGTCATGTTTAGCACACCTTTTATCAAATGCATTAGGAACAGAGTGTCCTATCAAGGTAACAGTAACTGCGCATAAGTTCCATTCTTTTATATTTCAGTCCTGTCAAATTACATTGACCGTTCGCAGTGTATTCATTTAAGTACATCAAGCTCTACATGACCAATAAACGCATTATGGATAATTACCTACATACTTCATATATGCCACTCTTGTGCCCGTATGTACGAATAAACCTGTTGTCTTTTCCTTCATCGTAGGGTAATCTATCGTCAGCTTTATTGCCGTCGCCTTCGCTTATGTTTGTACATACTACCTATGTACCTACGTACATACCTATGTACGTACTTACATACCTATATACCTACGTGCATACCTATGTACACAGTCAATTCGATCAATCGTGACGATTTTCGCAATCGCCTTCCCGAAACATTGTGTACCTACAAACAAACAAATGTACCTTGTGTCAGTGTACATTAGATAATCAATGCGCCATTTACGACAATTGCCTTCCCATGCTTTGTGCTTCTATCACTTTACAACTTCATTGAATTTCTTCCCTTCTAAATGCTTTCCGTTGATAATTTCTTTTGAATGTCTTCTTTACTGTTTATAATCTTTTGATAAATACCCATTAATTTAAATTCTGTTACTTTTATCTATTCTATAACAAAATTCTCCTCTTTTAAAAAGCTTGACCTTCCAGATCCGAAAAAAATCGTCATCCACTTCGACCATGTACAACAATTTTGTCACAGATGGAAAATCGTCGGAAATTTCAGAAATAGGGTCAAACCCGTAAGTGGAAAATCAGAAATTTTCCATTTCCATTATTTTCAATGGAAAATGGTTTATTTTTAAAATTTTGGGTCATAGATTTTGAAATGATGAAATGAACAATTTTCCTTTGAATAGCTTATTTTCCATTTTTGTTGAATGTTTTCCATGTTTAGTTGCACTCTTAAAGTTTCTTCAAAAATGAGGAAATTTGGTGAGAAGTGGCATGATTTTCACATCTACGACCGAAAATTTCGAAAATAAAGTATTTTCCGTTGGAAATAGAGGAAATGGAAAATTTTCCATTTTCCATTTCCGGGTTCTACCCTATTTTGCTATTTTCCAGCGATTTTCCATCTGCGATGAAACCGTTGTAGTCAGAGTGGATAACAATTTTTTCGGATCTGGAATATCAATCTTTTCAAAAGAGGAGAATTTTGAGTGAAAACACGATGAAATGAACAATTTTCCATTAAACAGTTTATTTTTCCATTTTTGTTGAATTTTTCCATTTTTAGTCGCGCTTTTGAAATTTCTTCAAAAATGAGGAAATTTGGTGAGAAACGACATGATTTTGACATGTAGGACCAAAAATTTTTAAAAATAAACCATTTTCCATTGAAAATAAAGGAAATGGAAAATCCACTTTCCGTTTCCGGCTTTTACCCATTTTTCATTTTCCATTTTTCATTTCCATTTCCGGATTTTACCTTTCCCCTTTTTTGTGAACCAAAATTCTGACATATGGAAAAAATTTAGTGCTTGGTTTACATTGCGGAAAATTTTCGTAACGCAAAAATGTCTTCTACAAGGGTGAAATTTCAAGATTTTATGGCGCTTCGCACCGATTAATTTATTTTTAATGTCTTTTTATTATTTTTCCAGTGCGCCGCGCCCTGATTGCATCACTTTTATCGACAACATGCTCTAGAAATATCTTCATAATTGAAAATCCTCATCGTTTGAACGGATTTTGACAATTTTTGTAATGTGAAAATGCGTTTTAGAGAGCCAAAATTTGGAAATTTTCCCGAGCTTCGTGCCAGATTTTATTTAATTTTACGTTTGTTATTGATGTTAAGGCCGTGCCACGCTGTGCTGATCACTGCACTTTTATCGACAGCTTGCTATTGATTTCTAAACTTTGTTTTGATAAGTTCCTGAAGGGGCGTACGTGACTGCGATCCACCTGTACATCTCGCCATTACTATGCTATGCTGATAAACCTTCTTTCATTCTTTCGACTATTATCATTCGTGAAATCCTTTTTTCATGTAATATCTTCAGACGGATTTTTGGAAAATTTTTCAAATGCAAAAATGCATTTTAGAGGTGAAATTTTAAAAATTTTCTGGCGCTCCGCACTGGATTGATTAAATATAATTATTTGCAATCGATGTTTAGGCCGCGCCGCGCCGATTGTAAGCAATTTTACTGCAAAAATGCACTTAAGAGCGGTTGAACCGCGCGCTCTGGATTAAGTAGCATCTGATCATAATTGAAACATTCGGTGTGAAGCGCCGAAAATTTTCTGCAATATTTGATTAAAAAAGCAAAGGGGGAAGTGAATCATTCTCACGTTTTATTTCGGGGATGGGGGCATGCTCCCTATCCCCCTGAATACGAACCTGGGTATAAGTATTTACGCAGGTAGGTACAGCACTACTACAGAATAGTAAAATACATGAAGATGAAATAAGTTAATGTTATTTTTATTATTTTTTATTTATTTTTGCTTAGTTATTGTAATACTTAATCGCAATAACAATCCAATAATCCGCCTTGCTACTATCCTTAGGCTGATGCTTAGTTTAGTAGCATTCGATTGCATTTATTATAAAAATAATAATACTTTTATACACGGTTTTTTGTATTCGACAAAGATTTTTCCCGATATACAAAGACTTTCCGGGACCATCCTTATACATGTACAAAGATTTATGGGAAGACAAGAATAGTAAAAGTCTGAAATTCGTAAAAATTTTCGGTGCTTCGCGCCGAAATGAGTAATTGCATTTCGAAAGGAAAAATGTCAAAATTTTCGGCGCTTTTTCGCGCCATTTAAGACGGTTATTTTGATTTTTGCCTTCAGAAACCCAGAAATTAGCAAAAATACACTGCCAAAGGTCGAACGACTCTGTTTTTACCACACTAAAGTCGCTACTGTTCTATATTATAATACACAAAATTTATGTGTACAAAATGTACAAAGACTTTTAGGGACCATCTTTTTACATATAAAAACGTTTCTTGTACAAAAACACTGCTTTCAGGTCCATACATATCTAGGGATACGTGCCCCCTCTTAAATGAAATCTTAAAATAATTTTTTCCATAAATCTCCGTTTGCTTTTTTAGCTAGAAATCGCAGAAAATTTTCGACGTTTTGCGCTGAATTTCACAATTATTAGTAGCATCTTTTTAGTCACAAGTGCGCGGTTTAAACACTTTATTTTCAGTCTTTATACATCATAAAATGTATTTCGCAGCTATGTCTTCTGTTATTCATAGGTTTTATGCAGAAAATAAGATTTCTTCAAGAAGCAAGGACAGCAATTTTTGTCGTTGATTATGGATTTACTGCTAAACTTTGACCATTCTTACGGTGAATTCAGAACCGTGATTCAGCTGATTATGTAAAAATTTTAATGCTATTATATTAAATCGAAGTACTCTTTTTACAAAATTTTATGAGGCAATGCCTCGGAACCCATTGTGGGCGCTTGAGCGTGCCACCCTAAACCTCCTCAGCCCTAAAAAAATGGGTTCCGTCGGATTCTCACCATATCCAAGGCATCCGGGTAGCAAAATTTGCAAACCAAAATTCATCCTTTGGTCACTCCTAATCTTTTAAAAAAATTTGCAAATAAACGCAGGAGTGAAATTTCGTACAAAACATACCATAGAACTTATAAGAATGCGAAATATCATGGACACACACAGGCCTTTATCGAGGATTTTGGTTCGGGAAGGCACGACCAAAATTTTTCAAAAACATATGGGTGACCGAAGGATGAATTAAAAAAGACGTTTTACGACCAGTAGAGCTGAACACTTTGTAAATTTTGCTACCTAGATGATTTAAAGCGGGCGAGAATCCAATGGATACCTTTTTGGACAAATCTCATTTTCTGCATTGTATGAAGTCAAAAAATGGAATGTTAATAGTGCGCGCATGGGACTAAATAGACTCTAATTATAATTTTGAAATTCGGCGTGAAGCACCGAAATTTTTCTTTGCGATTTTTGGCTAAATAAGCAAAGGGGATTAAAGGAAAAAATCATTCTCATATTTCGTTTCCGGGGTAGGCAACGTGCCTCCTTATCCCCTGGATGCGGGCATACAGGCAAATAACAAATTGCACTCACCTGTGACTATTGGCGCAGCCGTTGGAGAGGGTGAATTTCCCCCACTTTGGGGGAAATATCGACATGTTCAAGAATTGAGCAATGTGGTTGTACGATATTGATCTGCGACGTAAAGTCAAAAAGCCGGCGCTTCGCGCTCATTATTTCTATCTTTTGGCAGTTTCTATCGTTTTATTGCAGGAAAAGTCAAAAAATAAGCCCTTTGCGCGTATTAAGCATTTTCTTCATCAAAAGACGAAAACATATTCAAAGAAAAATATTTTTATTGCTCAAAAAGTGCAGAACGATGTAAAAGCCCAAAAAGACGTTTTTTGATTGCCCACATTCGTTTTTATGGCTTCTTTATTAGAAAACATTTTTTTGATTCCCCTGGCGAAAATCCTGGCTATTCTGTGCGTGTGTCCCATCAGAAAATCGCTAAAACTAACCTTTTTCAAATTTTTCTTAAATGTCTGAACATTTGGAGAATTTCGAATATATTATGAAAGATTGTTCCAAATTCTAGCTGATCTAGTAGCAAATCATACTTTATACAATCGCGACGAAATTAGTCTGAAAAAATCTGATTTGCGAACGCGTTACTAGCTTGCGAATGACCATAAAACTGATAAAAATCTTCGGAAGGTAAGAGATTATTTTGGATAGTATTATATGCAACAATGAAATCAAAATACATTCTACGGTATTCGAGCCTCTCTGAATTTGAAGCCTTTAGCCTTCCTTCAAAAGAAAATTTAATAAATGCAAATGAACTTTTACTCAATTTACAACGTACCCGTTTTATCCTGTTGATATGAGAAAGCAAATGAGGCTCCGCAGAGTTGGAGCATACTCTAAAATAGGTCGAATATAATTCCTAGAAGCAAGAACTTCAATTGATTCGGCTCTAGAAAGATACAGCATCATCAGAAACGCCGAAAAACGATGTTTTTGACCCTTATCCACCATTTTTAGTGCCAAAAAGGGCACTTCAGAATTTTACACCCACTCTTCCTAGAATTCACATGCTGTGCGTGTTTGCGCTTAATTACTGCCAAAATTTCAAATAACATTTCGCCCTGCAAATCTCGAGATTTTCAGGTCGTCGACGAAATCGACGACGACGACGAAGAAGCGGAAATGGGCGATTCGGAGGAAGAGGGCCAAATTTCTGCTCAGGGCGAATTCGTGGCCAAAAAACGGCCTCTTTTGATGCCCACTGAGAAGAAATTTGAATATTCGCGTTCAATGGGCTCAACTTCTCCGACGCTCGCTTTCTACGAACTCGACAAAGTGGTCGAAAACGAAGATCGGACTGTCAAAAGCCCGAAAATGGCTAAGATTCAAGAGCCGGTGACTTGGCGGTCGGAACCTTTGCCCGAAGTCGCCTTATTCGTCGACAGTCTGACCAAAGTTTCGTTCGACTGGAAAAAATATACCTGCTTTTACTGCAACGTACATAAACATTTTGATGGAATTATTAGGAATTTTGTTACGAATTATTCAACGGCCTGAAATTTTGGGAATGGTCCAAACATGTACAACATTGGAATTCGGGGGTGGGGAGGCGAAATTTTAAAGTGCCTTTTCTTGAGCCCAAAAATGGTAGCGTGCCAAAAACATCAATTTTTAGCGTTTCTGACGATGTTCTTTCTAGAGCATAAAAACAAAAAACAAAAAATCATTCATATTTAACAAAATATGTATTGTCCGAACATGAGTATATGGCGTGAAGCGCCGAAAATGTGTCACGTTTGAGCAAATAGACAAACAAAACGCTTAAAAAAGCACCTTTGCTACGGATTATTAGAAAATTTTTGGGAACACTAGAAAAATCGCGAATCATTTATTTGTGTAGGGTGAAAATATTTCTGGGCGTGAAAATTTTTTTGGAGGGTTGAAACCCTCACCCCAAAAGTCCCCCCAAAGATCATGTATGGAGGGGTCCTTACCCATTTTTAAGCGGAACGGTAAATGACCCCCGATTTCAGGCCAAAAATAGCAACGACGCACCTAAAAATAGCCAAAAAACGCTAGTCTTTGCGTAAAATGGCGAGGTCAGAAATTTTCTATTTTTTGGAATTTGGGTGGAATTCCTCTTCTTACATGTACTTACATATATATGTATTGATGGATGTAGGATTTTGCTGTGGAGAGCGGTGCCCAACTTTTTCGAAATAGTCCAAAATAGGTAAAAGAAATTTGACCTTTACGTGCGAAATACCGTAGCCTTTTACGTTGTCTAACTTTATTTAGAATCATTCATGACGCAAAATTTTTTTCCGAAAAAAACTTAAAATTTTCGACAATTTTATGCGAAAAATAATTTAATTTCTATTATTTCAGCGAAAATTCGGCGCGAAGTGCTGCACATTAGTGAAAATTTGTCGGAAGGACCGTTTAGAAGCTTGATTTACTGCTCAATTTTCCGTATTTGTAGCATTTGACGCGAAACATCTTGAATTTTTTTAAAGTTTTTTTGAGAATATAAAAAATCTATGCTCAAATAGCTACATATTTCTGCTGTTAAAATTGCTTTTAAACATGTACAAATTATTTGAGCAAAAATGGCTTCCAGGCCGTTAATAAAGTAAATAAATGTCATTAATAGTTATTTTCCGACGCTAATCGCCATAAAAAATTTGAGAAATTATGATAACTGACGACCAAAAATCATTGAAACCTACGTGTCGAATCCTTATCTCGCCAACTAAGTTTGACCGATGGTGGGCGCCTCCTCTCTGCCCCCTTAAATCCGCCCTATAGACATATGGGCATGAATTTAGTATTTTAATGATTACTATAAAATGTGTTCTAATTGAGTAGCCGAGCCGGATAAGGATTGATAAAACATCAATGAATGAATGTTGTGCGTTTTAAAGATCGTGCGAATTTATAATTTTTCTACGAAAAATTGGAAAAAAATCGTCTAAACTTCTAAAGAAATCGGAAAAACGTCTTCTTACACAACAAACAAAAATCAACGTGTAAATTCGTTCAGTGAAATCAAGTTTCTTTAACGAATTTCGTCTCGTTTCTGCTTTAACTGTCGATTAGTTGATCCTGTACTTCGTAAAAAACTGTGCACAATAAATTCGTCTTACGCGTATATTTTTTATTTAAGGGTTGTTTTGGGATCTTCCTACTTAAGATTGATTAATTTTATATAATGGTTTTCTTTACTATTTTTGACCAATAATTTAAGATTATTTATTCCCTAAAAATAGCTGGTCGCTCATATATGGACCGCACCCAAACTCTGGGGGTCAGGATGGGTCAAATCGCCGAAAATGTTACTACAAATAGAATTCTGGGGTCTAAGGTAATGTACGGGGATTCAACTTCTGGGGGGTACAAACCCCCACGCCCATATGTGTGCACCCCTCAGTATCAAGTCATTGCATCTGCGGACGTTTTCCGATGGTAACCATCGGTTGATCGCTAAAGACTCCAATTCAAGATAAATTTACAATGTAAAGCACGAACAATAAACTTTTACAGTTAGCTGACGTGACGTAAGTTGATTGGCGATTCGGGTCTATAAATTAGTTTATTTACATTCAGCTCTAATTCTTCCTGCAAATGTAACCTTGCTTTTTCAATAAAAGCGCTTATGTATGTACGAGCAATAGAACTGAAACCCTCGGACTTATTTTTCGTACATTAGTCTTGAAACTTCCCCGTTGCTTACTTATAATAGTACTGATCTTTTAACAAAAAAATAAAAAATCAACGAACAGAAAGAAAATAAACGCTGAGAGTGTACACCTACGACTTTTTTCGATTCCTTTTTTTAATTTTCTCCTTTCACATTAAGGGAGCAAAAATCTTGCGTATACTTAAGTTCAGTAGCTTAAAGTGCAAATTTGCTTTTTATTTTTATCATTGTTTTAATTTGTTAATTTAACTTAAATTGTTTTTTTCTAGCCATGCCACCTTTACTTGACGTCTACTGCGCTGTGGGAAGATCATATGATGGAACTAAGTCATAAAAAAGTATATTTATTCACTCCATAGCAACTTCTTATGCTGGTTATTTTAATTTTGGCTCTTTTCAGAACTTGGTGCGCTGGAAGATGGCTGTTGCATTACAAAGTAACAACAACTTAGCCTCATTTACAGTATCAAGCTTAAAACTTACTATTATTACGTATTAAGTTGTCCAAAGCAAATTATTTAAATTGTGGAAAGTGGTCGAAATTTGTTATATCAAAAATTTAAAAAACAAAATTCGGAAAAATCTTCCTTCAAAAAACTTCGATGGAGTTTCAATTGAAATTGTATATATACATAAGAATGGTAGCGACTCGTTTTTTCTCTTGATTTGCATTTGTGACTTAAATTTAGTACGGAAATAAAATACAATTGTCAACATACGAGGGGAATGGATCTTGGTTCTGTGGGTACCGGAACCCGTTTTGTTGAGGTTGGTTGGTTGGTCAATGACGAGGTTGTTTGTGAGAAGGTTGACATAAGGGCAGGCCCACGTCCATGATTTTATATAGAGGAAGCCGAACATTTAGAATTCAGATATCTCGAGAACCATAATGATATAGACAAAAATAAAGGCAGTTTTGAGCGTATCTTGGCGAGCTCTATATAACGATGAAGAAAATTTTTAAATAATTTCAACTTTATTTTATATTGATCCAGTGATCGTACGGGGTCAGATTTTCACCCCCGATCGGGGTCGGGGTCGGGGATGAAAAACCCCGGTTTTCGGGGTCGGGGTCGGGGTTGAAGATTAACACTTAACATTGCATGATTACATACCGATTTGAAAAGGATAAAAACGATACCTTCACTTGTTTGTAGAGCATACTAATACAGCTGGTTATGTTTAACATTTTATTTTCATTCCAAGTTCAAGCATGGTTTTAGCAATTTAGCATTACTTTCAATTTTAATCACTAATCGTTCTCGCTTTTTTGTATTTTTCCATAGTTTATTCATAACGGTTTTCTATGGCGCACTAATTTTAGAGGAGCCAATGGCGCGAAGCGCCGAAAATTTTCGAAATTTTTACCGTTTTCATGTAGAATTTACGCCTTTTTATTGGCAAACAGTTCGGAAATCATAAGTGGCGCTAATCATCAAGAAATTCAGTCATATTTTACCGCCCTAAGACAATAATTGGCGGTGCTAAGCGCAAGAAATTTTTGACGTTTCTACTCTTTAAACTCAATTTATACCGCTTAAATCATACAGAACAGATAAACTAATTGCGGCGCGAAGCGCCGAAAATTTTTAAAAATTCCTAATCCTTTTACCTTTTCTGTCCCCCTAAAAATCTCTTTCAACATGTAGAACGAGATTGTACGGCTGAAGGTCTGGGGTGGCGCGCTCAAGCGCCACTAGCAAGGTCCAGAGCAGAACCCCCGAAAATTTTGTAAAAAAGCACTCTAATTTTTAATTAGTAAAGTTAAAATTTTCGCAAATTAGCAAAATCTCGGTTCTGAATTAAGTCCAAAAAAACTTAAAATTGATGAACACCTACACTGCACAAAACTTCTGAGCTGAAATGCGTTTTTCGACCTCTGCTAAGTATGTAGCGCAGCAACGGGTCGCAACCAATAAGTCATTGAAAGATGTATCAATGAGAATTTTGTTCTTAATATTTTCAGGCCCGTTTGTAGCCTTCTTATTAACTAGTTCAGAAAACAGAAAATGCACAAAAACACAAGAAAATTTGGCCTTTCCTTTCATTTAAATAGAATTATGTGTCCTTGTAAAGAAAGATAAACAAAGCAGAGAATAGATAAATTGGTACGCAAACATTTTCGCACTTTTACTATTATGTTCAACAAGCATGTGCAGTTTCATTCAATGAAGTAATAGTGCACTAAATCACTAAAGTGCTGCGAAGTGCTGGATTATTTTAACAGATTCAAGCTTTTAAATCCATTGGATCTGCATAACAATAAATAATAATGACTCGGCGCGAAGCGCCGGAAAATTTTGACGTTTGTGCCTTTTCAGACTCAATGTTCTGGACACATTGCGCCAGAAAAATCAACATAATTTCTAAAAATTCTAGGGGCATGCGCCTTCATTGCCCCCCCCCGGCTACGCCTGTGATTCCGCAGTAATTTCGGCGCACTTCATAATGGGAAATATGCGAACATGTATGTACGTCTTAACAAGATGGCGACCAGGCGTACTTTTTATGAAATATCGCGAGTGTCGAGTTTAACATATTAATTTTGCTGGTGAATGAATCGTCCTTGTTCCGAATTTATTTGCTATTTATACAATTCTTCTATGTACCGACAAATAGATTGCTATATTTCACCCCGAAAAAAGGTTCAACCCCGACTCGAAAAATCATGCCCCCGGTCGGGGGTCGGGGTCGGGGTTTAGGCCGGGGTTTTTCGGGGTCGGGGTCCCCGTACGATCACTGTATTGATCCCCCTGTACAACAAATTTATTGTTTAATTTATCTGCACAACTGATTTGTCATCATTCAATCGAGGAATAATTTCTCAGCTTCTGTCTTGTATTTAATTCTTGTCCTTTACAAAGGCAAAACAATACAGAAACAATTCGGCGCAAAGCGCCGACAGAAATTTGACATCTTGTACATGTCTAGATCAAATTTGAACGGTTTGAGCAGGCTGGAAGACAGAAAATTTAGATAAGCAATAAATCCGGCGCGAAGCGCTGGAAAAAATTTCATGATCCGGTGCTTAGTGCCTGGAAAAAATTGACATGCTATCCATGGCTAACTCGAATTTGAGCGATTTTGAGCGGTTTGGAAGACAAAAGTATGCATGAGCGGAGCAGTAAATGTGAAGCGCGCGAAGCGCCGGAAAATTTTGCGTTCACTGGCTCGAAAGTACGCTAAAAACTTGTTTTAGCGATGTTTTAGACAACATCCTTTTAAAAATTCTTTTAGCGAATCTTACATAAAGCGTGATCGAGCATTGCATAGAATATGAACATTGTAATGAACACAACACATGATCTTGTTTGCCCAAAGCTTCAGAGGAAAACAGTAATCAGCGTATCCCTTGTTATCCAGCAATTTAAAATTATGACCTTCCTTTCACTAGCGGATCCAGGAAAAAATTTTGGATGAGGCGGTCCGAAAATTTGGAGTCAGATATCTCGAGAACCATTTCGATGATAAGCGAAAATAAAAGCAGTTTTGAGCGTATCTCGGTGAGTTCTAAACGATGGTGAAGACAAATTTTAAACTAAGATTTCAAAAATTTTTCACCTTACTCAATATTGATACGCAAAAATTGATCATTAAGCTATCTGCACAACCAATTGCTCATAATGCAATTCACGTGTGATTTCTTATCTCCTGTCTTTGTATTTAATCATTGTGCTTTACAGACGAAAGATTATACAGATAATAAATAATTCGGCGCGAAGCGCCAAATAAATTGACATATTCTGCAAGTCAAGCTCAAATTTGAGCGGTTTTGAGCGGGCTATAAGACAGGAAACATAGATAAACAATATCCGGCGAAGCGCGGAGAAAAATCATGTTCTCTATGTCATAACTTAAATTTGAGCTGTTTTGAGTGAGCTAGAAGGCAAAAACTATAGCTGAACAAAGAATCCAGCGCACAGCGCTGGAAAGAAATTGACATGCTCTCTATGTCTAAGTCAGATTTGAGCGATTTTTAGCGTTTGGAGGACAAAACCATACATAAACAATAAATCCGACGCGAAGCGCCGGAAAATTTTGACTTTGCATAACTCAAAAAACGCAAAAACCCTATTTTGGCGGTGTTTTAGACGTGCTTCACTAATTTTCCATTTTCCCCTTTAGGGGACCCTTGGTGAAAACAAAATTTCTTTTTCATTTCGGAGATGGGGCGGTCCTGCCCAACGAGTCAGTTCACACATTTACATTGCCCGATTATGCCTTGGACACAAAAAACTGCAAGAAACACCCTCGCTTTTACAGCTGAAGGATCTGGGGGACGCGCTCAAACGCTCCCAGCTGGATCCAAGGCAGAGCCCCGGAAAATTTTGTAAAATGAAATGTTGAAATGTAACGTTAAAACTTTCACAAAATCGGCCGAATTATGGTTCTAAAATCAGCCTAAAAACAGTTATACAGCCTTTTCATACTTACAAACCATTACAAATTCTTGCTTTGAAATGCGGTCTCAACTGAAAAACGAAACGAAAAATTGCCGATAACTGGCACACACCTTTAACACGATGTCCAACCAGCGTTTAGAGTTTTAACCGATAAATAGTATAGTATATACATTAAATCACTGAAGCACTGGAATATTTTGACTGCTTTAAACACAATGCTAGAACAATAGAACAAAAAATAATGGATGAAACGGCGCGAAGCGCCGAAAATTTTTGACGTTTTGGCGTTTTTAGCTCAATTTTGGGCGCATTCCAACGTATATCTGCTGCTCAAAAAATTTATAAAAAGGGTTTTGGGGGCGGCCGCCACCCCGCCCCCTGGATCCGCGCCTGTTTCTTTGATAGTCATGGACAATCAGATACTCCCGTAACTTCTGCTTATTCGTTTTTTGGATTACTTCTGTGGCTCGAGGTGTTAAAGTACAATTTTGGGACCTTTACTCCTTTACTCAATTATGCAGCTTCTTTAGGATACACACAATGTAAAGACGCAGTATATTCAGCGCAAAGCGCCAGAAAATTTTGATATTATTATCCAAAGCTCGGCTCAATTTTGCTGTTTTATGGAGATCAGAAACGGAAGAAATAAATCTGACCAAGGAGCGCCAGAAGATTACGATATTTTTTATCATTCTAAGGACAACTTTGAATCTTTCTAAAGTTTAGTAATGCTGAAAGTGTATCTGGCGCGAGCGCAGAAATTTCGGCGTTTTTATCATTTTATCATTTCGATTTCGCATCGCATCTTTTTTAAGATAAGAACTACAAAAAATTTGTATGCCTAAACATGCTATCTGAAAATAGCTTGTAGATTTAAGTGGTGGCGCGGAGCGCTGAAACATGGGTATTTTTATGCTAGGATAAGTACGAAACCGATAGTTTCACAAATAAAAATTCTGGAAAAATTCAGCACGAATTTCCCCTCGACATGGACCTGCGCACAAGTGCAAAACAATTTACCATTTTGTCGCAGAAAAAAAGAATCTCGCGGATTACACTGAAAATTTTGCCCATTTTTATTGCGTTTTATTCAATTTTGGCATTTCACTATTAAAAAATGCGAATTATTATTATGTCGAAGCCAAGAGCCGGAAATTAGCATTTGTATCATTTTAAATTCTAGTTAATTTCAAAATTAGAGGATACTATACGTATATATGTTACCTAACATACATAAGCACGCTCAGGTTTTTCAGGGTAGTGACTGTCTGGAACATGCGGGGTTGGTTTTAATAGATGTATGGCCGATCTGGGGGTCAGAATTGAGCTGTCTGGGCCGAAATGACCTCAAAAAGTGGTATAGGCGCTAGAATCACGTTAAAACTATGTTATTATACAGTTTCTGGTCAATTTAAAGCACTTTTGAAAAATGTGCAATTTTCATCCGTTTTTTGCCTCATTTTTCCGATAAAATTTCTATTTTTTCAATTCTTGGGGTCTAGACCCCGAACCCTCATGTGCATGTCTGATCGTGTGACCACATAAGACAATTTAAATCATAAAATTAGGCGTAGAGTATGCGCATTGATAATGTGACCCGTTGCTTTTAAAATTGCTTAGCTGTATGCAAATGCTATACTATGAGAAAATGAAACCCTGAAAACCGTATTGCTTCTAGCAGCCCGTATCCAAGGCTGGGTGGGTTATTTAGAAATTTTGGGATGAAAAGATTTTCGTTGGGAGAATAGCCAGAATATTGAAAAATAGATATGATGTATTCCAATGAAACTTTGCACACAAAAACGACATTTTCCGACGTGTTTTGCCTTTTTGAATCACATCTGCTGCTTCTGGTTATATAAAAAATTTAAGTCACTCAGCAAAAATTTTAAGACATCTACTCAGGAGCGGATTTAAAGGGTGTGGGGCTAAAAAACGATATTTTATACAGTAAAAGCAAATTTTCTGGGTTGATTGGCTGGTTGATTAATTGGTAGGTTGGTTGGCTAGCCGATTAGTCGATTGTTTGCCCGGTTTTTAGTTAGTTGGATGGTTAGTTGATTGGTTGCCCGGCTGGTTTCTTAGCTTGTTGATCGGTTGGTTGGCTGCCTGCTTGGTTAATTGGTTGTTTGTTTGTTTGGATTAGTAGGTTGGATGGTTGATTGCTTGCTTTGGATGGTTGATTGGTTGGTTGGTTAGTTATATAGCCGCTTGATTTAATTGGTTGGGTTGTTGGTTGGTTAAGTTGTTGATTAGTTGGGCTGTTGGTTAGTTGGTTGGGTTGTTGGTAGGTTGCTCTGCTGCCTAATTGGTTGGTGAATTGATTGGTTAGTTGGTTAGCTGCCTGCTTGGTTGGTTGTTTAATTTGGTTGTTTGGTGATTGGTTGGTTATTTGCCCGGTTTGCTGGTTGGTCAGTTGGATACCTGGCTGGCCAGTCGGTTGGTCGGCTGATTAGTTGGTTGGTTGGCTGGCTGACTGTTTGCTTGGTTGCTTAATTGGTTAGTTGACTGATTGGTTAGCTTGATTGTTGGTTGGTTGGCCACTTAGTTAGTTGGTTAGCTAGTTGGTCACTTGTTTAATTGGCCGGTTGGTTACTTGGTTGGGTTGTTAGTTGGTTGCTCGATTGGTTGGTTGTCTGCTCGGTCAGTTGGTGGTTGATTGATTACCCGATTTGTTGGTTCCTTAGTTGATTTACTGGTTGGTTGATTGGGTTGGCCAGTTGGTGCTTGGTTAGTTGGTTAGTTGGTTGATAAGTCAGTTGGTTCGTTGGTTGGTTGGTTGATTGGTTAATTGGTTGGTTAGTTAGTTGGTTGGCCACTTAGTTGGTTGGTTGGGTCATTGACTATTTAGTTGCTTGCTTAGCTGGTTGATTGGCCATTTAGTTGGTTGGTTGGTTGGTTGGTTGGTTGGTTGGTTGGTTGGCTGGTTGGTTGGTTGGTTCGTTGGTTGGTTAATTCGTTGGTTGGTTGGCTAGCTGGTTGGTTGGTTGGCCATTTAGTTGGTTGATTGGTTGGTTGATTGGTTGGTTGATTGGTAGGTTGGTTATTGGTTGCTTCATTGGTTGGTTGGTTGGTTGGTTGATTGATTGGTTGTTGATTGGTAGGTTGGTAGGTTGGTTAGTTGGTTGGTTGGTTGGCTGGTTGGTTGGTTGGTTGGTTAGTTGGTTGGTTGGCTGACCATTTAGTTGGTTATTAGCTGGTTGGTTGGTTGGTTGTTTGGTTGGTTGGTTGGTTAGTAGCTTGGTTGTTTTGTTGGTTGGTTGGTTGGTTGGTTGTTTGGTTGGTTGATTGGTAGGCTGGCTTGTTTGCTGGTTGGTCGGTTGGTTGGCCATTTAGTTCGTTGGTTAGCTGGTTCGTTGGTTGATTGGTTGGTTAGTTGCTTAGTTGGTTGGTTGGCCATTTAGTTGGTTGGTTAGCTGGTTGATTGGTTGGTTGGTTGGTTGGTTAGTTACTTGGTTGGTTGGTTGGTTGGTTGGTTGGTTGGCTGGTTGGTTGGTTGGTTGGTTGGTAGGTTGGTTGATTGGTAGGTTGGTTGGTTGATTGGTTGGTTGGTTGGTTGGTTGGTTGGTTGGTTGGTTGGTTGGTTGGTTGGTTGATTAGTAGGTTGGTTGATTGGTTGGTTGGTTGGTTGGCTGGTTGGTTGGCTGGTTGGTTGGTTGGTTGGCTATTTAGTTGGTTATTAGCTGGTTCGTAGGTTCTTTGGTTGGTTGATTGGTTACTTGGTTTGTTGGTTGGTTGGTTGGTTAGTAGGTTGGTTGTTTTGTTGGTTGGTTGATTGGTTGGTTGATTGGTAGGTTGGTTTGTTTGTTGGTTGGTTGGTTGGTTGGCCATTTAGTTTGTTGGTTAGCTGGTTGGTTGGTTGATTGGTTGGTTGGTCAGTTGCTTAGTTGGTTGGTTGGCCATTTAGTTGGTTGGTTAGCTGGCTGTTTGGTTGGTTGGTTGGTTGGTTAGTTAGTTAGTTAGTTGGTTGGTTGGTTGGTTGGTTGGTTGGTTGGTTAGTTGGTTGGTTGGTTGGTTGGTTAGTAGGTTGGTTGTTTTGTTGGTTGGTTGATTGGTTGGTTGATTGGTAGGTTGGTTTGTTTGTTGGTTGGTTGGTTGGTTGGCCATTTAGTTTGTTGGTTAGCTGGTTGGTTGGTTGATTGGTTGGTTGGTCAGTTGCTTAGTTGGTTGGTTGGCCATTTAGTTGGTTGGTTAGCTGGCTGTTTGGTTGGTTGGTTGGTTGGTTAGTTAGTTAGTTAGTTAGTTGGTTGGTTGGTTGGTTGGTTGGTTGGTTAGTTGGTTGGTTGGTTGGTTGGTTGGTTGGTTGGTTGGTTGGTTGGTTGGCTGGTTGGTTGGTTGGTTCGTTGGTTGGTTAATTCGTTGGTTGGTTGGTTGGTTGGCTAGCTGGTTGGTTGGTTGGCCATTTAGTTGGTTGATTGATTGGTTGATTGGTAGGTTGGTTATTGGTTGCTTCACTGGTTGGTTGGTTGGTTGGTTGATTGATTGGTTGTTGATTGGTAGGTTGGTAGGTTGGTTAGTTGGTTGGTTGGTTGGTTGGTTGGCTGGTTGGTTGGTTAGTTGGTTGGTTGGCTGACCATTTAGTTGGTTATTAGCTGGTTGGTTGGTTGGTTGGTTGGTTGTTTGGTTGTTTGGTTGTTTGGTTGGTTGGTTGGTTGGTTAGTAGCTTGGTTAATTTGTTGGTTGGTTGGTTGGTTAGTTGTTTGGTTGGTTGATTGGTAGGCTGGCTTGTTTGCTGGTTGGTCGGTTGGTTGGCCATTTAGTTCGTTGGTTAGCTGGTTCGTTGGTTGATTGGTTGGTTAGTTGCTTAGTTGGTTGGTTGGCCATTTAGTTGGTTGGTTAGCTGGTTGATTGGCCATTTAGTTGGTTGGTTGGTTGGTTGGTTGGTTGGTTGGTTGGTTGGTTGGCTGGTTGGTTGGTTGGCTTCGTTGGTTGGTTAATTCGTTGGTTGGTTGGCTAGCTGGTTGGTTGGTTGGCCATTTAGTTGGTTGATTGGTTGGTTGATTGGTTGGTTGATTGGTAGGTTGGTTATTGGTTGCTTCATTGGTTGGTTGGTTGGTTGATTGATTGGTTGTTGATTGGTAGGTTGGTAGGTTGGTTAGTTGGTTGGTTGGTTGGTTGGCTGGTTGGTTGGTTGGTTGGTTAGTTGGTTGGTTGGCTGACCATTTAGTTGGTTATTAGCTGGTTGGTTGGTTGGTTGTTTGGTTGTTTGGTTGGTTGGTTGGTTAGTAGCTTGGTTGTTTTGTTGGTTGGTTGGTTGGTTGGTTGTTTGATTGGTTGATTGGTAGGCTGGCTTGTTTGCTGGTTGGTCGGTTGGTTGGCCATTTAGTTCGTTGGTTAGCTGGTTCGTTGGTTGATTGGTTGGTTAGTTGCTTAGTTGGTTGGTTGGCCATTTAGTTGGTTGGTTAGCTGGTTGATTGGTTGGTTGGTTGGTTGGTTAGTTACTTGGTTGGTTGGTTGGTTGGTTGGTTGGTTGGCTGGTTGGTTGGTTGGTTGGTTGGTAGGTTGGTTGATTGGTAGGTTGGTTGGTTGATTGGTTGGTTGGTTGGTTGGTTGGTTGGTTGGTTGGTTGGTTGGTTGGTTGGATTAGTAGGTTGGTTGATTGGTTGGTTGGTTGGTTGGCTGGTTGGTTGGTTGGTTAGTTGGTTGGTTGGTTGGCTATTTAGTTGGTTATTAGCTGGTTCGTGAGGTTCTTTGGTTGGTTGATTGGTTACTTGGTTGGTTGGTTGGTTGGTTGGTTAGTAGGTTGGTTGTTTTGTTGGTTGGTTGATTGGTTGGTTGATTGGTAGGTTGGTTTGTTTGTTGGTTGGTTGGTTGGTTGGCCATTTAGTTTGTTGGTTAGCTGGTTGGTTGGTTGATTGGTTGGTTGGTCAGTTGCTTAGTTGGTTGGTTGGCCATTTAGTTGGTTGGTTAGCTGGCTGTTTGGTTGGTTGGTTGGTTGGTTAGTTAGTTAGTTAGTTAGTTGGTTGGTTGGTTGGTTGGTTGGTTGGTTGGTTAGTTGGTTGGTTGGTTGGTTGGTTGGTTGGTTGGTTGGTTGGTTGGCTGGTTGGTTGGTTGGTTCGTTGGTTGGTTAATTCGTTGGTTGGTTGGTTGGTTGGCTAGCTGGTTGGTTGGATTTGGCCATTTAGTTGGTTGATTGATTGGTTGATTGGTAGGTTGGTTATTGGTTGCTTCACTGGTTGGTTGGTTGGTTGGTTGATTGGTTGGTTGATTGATTGGTTGGTTGGTAGGTTGGTTAGTTGGTTGGTTGGTTGGTTGGTTGGCTTGGTTGGTTGGTTAGTTGGTTGGTTGGTTGACCATTTAGTTGGTTATTAGCTGGTTGGTTGGTTGGTTGGTTGG
Organism: Mermis nigrescens; assembly: GCA_036768485.1. Classification (NCBI taxonomy): domain Eukaryota; kingdom Metazoa; phylum Nematoda; class Enoplea; order Mermithida; family Mermithidae; genus Mermis; species Mermis nigrescens. The sequence continues at coordinate 140,255 of JAVLUZ010000264.1, read as the reverse complement.
TTGTTTGGTTGTTTGGTTGTTTGGTTGGTTGGTTGGTTGGTTAGTAGCTTGGTTAATTTGTTGGTTGGTTGGTTGGTTAGTTGTTTGGTTGGTTGATTGGTAGGCTGGCTTGTTTGCTGGTTGGTTGGTTGGTTGGCCATTTAGTTCGTTGGTTAGCTGGTTCGTTGGTTGACTTGGTTGGTTAGTTGCTTAGTTGGTTGGTTGGCCATTTAGTTGGTTGGTTAGCTGGTTGATTGGTTGGTTGGTTGGTTGGTTAGTTGCTTGGTTGGTTGGTTGGTTGGTTGGTTGGCTGGTTGGTTGGTTGGTTGGTTGGTTGGTTGATTGGTAGGTTGGTTGGTTGGTTGGTTGGTTGGTTGGTTGGTTGGTTGGTTGGTTGGTTGGTTGGTTGGTTGGTTGGTTGGTTGGTTGGTTGGTTGGTTGGTTGGTTGGTTGATTAGTAGGTTGGTTGATTGGTTGGTTGGTTGGTTGGCTTGGTTGGTTGGTTGGTTAGTTGGTTGGTTGGTTGGCTATTTAGTTGGTTGGTTGGTTGGTTCGGTTGGCTGGTGACTTAGTTGGTTGGTTGATTGGCTATTCAGTTGGTTGTGTGTTTGGTTGGTTGGTTGGCCAGTTAGGTTGGTTGTCTGGTTGGTTGGTTGATTGGTTGGTTGGTTGGTAGGTTTGTTTGTTTGTTAGCTGGTTGGTTGGTTGGCCATTTAGTTTGTTGGTTAGTTGGTTGGTTGGCTGGTTAGTTAGTTGGTCAGTTGCTTAGTTGGTTGGTTGGCCATTTAGTTGGTTGGTTAGCTTGGCCGTTTGAGTTGGTTGGTTGGTTGGTTGGCCTTAGTTAGCTGGTTGGTTGGTTGGCCATTTGGTTGGTTGGTTGGTTGGTTGGCCTGGTTGGTTGGCTAGTTGGTTGGCCAGGTTGGTTGGTTGGTTGGTTGGTTGATTGGTTGATTGGTTGGTTAGTTAGTTGATTGGCCAGCTAGTTGGTTGATTAATTGGCCTCTTGGTTGGCTGATTCATTGATTTTAGCATGATTATTCATTATCTCTCAATCTTTCCTTATCTTTCTTTTCACTATTATTCCAATTTAAACCTTAATTTTCTGTGGCCACCAGCCATAGGTTCTGTGGGTACCGGGTGGCCACAGGGTGGCCACAGTGGACGGTATTCCCCACCTATGTGTCCCGGTGCCACTTTTTTTGCCGGTGCCGGTGCCGGTACCCCCTGTACCGGCGCCGGTGCCGGTGCTACGTTAGCATATTATATTGTGTACTGTGCTTCTTCAAAAAGGTTTAAATTTGTACCCATTTTTCACCGGATATACATATTAAGGGCAAAATTTCATTTGGCTAGTAACGACTATATTATTTTTAATTTATGATTACATATTATTTTCTCACTTAAGCATTAAACAAACAAAAAATTGTAATAAAATTGAAATTTGAAGAAAAATAAATGTTAAATAGTGTATTATAAGTTTAAGTGTAGCGCAATCAAGATTGGCTTGTGCAGTAGTTGATTCTTTAGTCAAATCGAAATTTGGTTTTAGTGCATTAGTTAAATTTTCAACTAGTAAGTAACAATATGAAAATAGCCACAAAAACTTTTTGAGGTTAAATTATTTGAGTTTATCATTTCACATTTTCAAAAGCGTCTGTAAACAAACATGGGGTATATTAGTAATGCAAAAGACTTAGAACTTAATTTACAAAGTTTTAACAAGCTTTTTCTGAAAAATTTAGAGGAAAAAGTTTTGCATAAAACTATTTTAAAATTCTAGCTGCGTTCTCCGGTCTTCTGCTCAGGAAATGGAAAAATAAAAATGGATTTGATGAAATTAAGTTGAAAACTACTCTGTAGTTCTCATCCTTCTTGCCTACAGATGGTAGAATTAGAAGAACTTTCCACTCTATGTGTCGATGTTTTTAATTTTAATTTACTTTATTTATTAGTGTCCACGCTTCTTGCTGTTAATTGATGTTTTCAATAAGATGTGTTTCGTTAAATGAATAATTCATTTTTAAAGCTCGAAGACTTGTTCTGAAGTTCAGTCAAAATGCTTCACTATGCTAATCAGAAGATTTTATTAACAAAATGCTACCTTTTTGCGCCTTTATTCATTAAATTGGTGATAAATGAGCTTCAATTATTCTTTTTACACTAATTTTTTCTCTTTTATCTAGCACCGGCGCCGGTACCAGCCTAGCACAGGCCCGGTGCCGGTGCTTAGGCACCGGCGCCGGTGCCGGTGCCCAGGACATCACTAGTATGTACATATCTCATACCTGCATTCTTGCATGTTCGTATCCAGGGAGGCGACGGGGCGGCCTCCATACTTGGATATGATGGGGCTTCCCCGTAGAATCTAAAATTCCCCTGCAGGTTACGGTAGACCCCAGAATTGAATTTTTAACATGTTTTTCTGCGATTTTTGCTGGTTTTGCCCCATCCAGACCCCCATAATTTAGCTGCTGCCCATTTATGGCGCTCCCCACCCCTGTAATGAAATTCTTTCAATCTTTTACAAGAATTCACAAAAAACATTACAATGTTACATTCTTTATCGCTTTTAGTATCATTCTAGTTTACGTGTTTTTATATTTCATCATGTAGCATTTATTTCCGTTTTTCTTCTCGCCCATTGTCACATCGTTGATTACTATTTGTGTATTCTCTTTGTTTGATATAGCTAGTAGCTATTTGTACTATTGTTCACTAAGACGTTTTTGCAACAGTGTTTTTTTGTACTCCGCAAAGATTTTTCCCGATGTACAAAGACTTTTCGGGACCGTCTTTGTACATGTACAAAGATTTTTATGAAGACTAAATTTGTAAAAAAGGTCTGAAATTCGCAAAATTTTCGGCGCTCAGCGCCAAAATGAATAATTGTGTGCTCTATATATCTTTATAATGGCAGAGATTGCATTTCACAGGGAAAAATGTCATATTTTTTCGGCGCTTCGCGCCGTTCTAAGACGATTTCTAGTGATTTTTGCCCTTAGAGACTCAGAAATTAGCTAAAATACCCTATCAAGAGTCGAACAACTCTGTTTTTGGGAAGATTTTTGGGAAGACAAAAAGTGTAAAAAGATGTAAATTCCCAAAATTTTCGGCGCTTTGCGCCGATATGAGTAATTGTTTGGCCTATGCAGGGGCAACTTCTCAAATTTTTCGGCGCTACGCGCCGGATGATACCTATTAATGACATTTATTTACTTTCTTGGCGACATGGAAGCACTTTTTTTTGTATTCGGCAAAGATTTTTTCCGATGTACAAAGACTTTTCGGGACCGTCTTTGTAGATGTACAAAGATTTTCGGGAGGACAAAAACCGCAAAAAAGGTCTGAAATTCGCAAAATTTCGGCGCTTCGCGCCGTAATGAGGAATTGTGTGTCCTATATATCTGTATAATAGCAGAAATCGCATTTCAAAAGGAAAAATGTCGAATTTTTCGGCGCCTCGCGCCGTTTTAAGACGATTCTTAATGATTTTAGCCCTCATAAAACCAGGAATTAGCCAAAATACACTACCAAAGGTCGAACAACTCTGTTTTTACCACACTAAAGTCGCTACCGTACTATATCATAGTATCCTAAAATTTGTGTGTACAAAATGTACAAAGACTTTTAGGGACCATCTTTTTATGTGTACTAACGGACCTTGTACAAAGAAAAAACACTGCCTGGAAATCATTTTCTGTTCATGCAGGTTTCAAAACAATTTTAACATACATTTTTGCATAGTTTTCTTCTATTTTCAATTAAAAATTTCGATGTTTCGCATCAACTGCTATAAATACAGAAAATCAAGCAGTAAATAATGCTTCTAGACGTCAATCCGCCTTGATTTCACAAATTGTTCGGCGCTTAGCGCCAGATTTTTGTTAAAGTCAAAGAAATTTAATGATTTTTTTCGCACAAAATTGTCTAATATTTTAAAATTTTTAGAAAAAATATTGCGTCAGGTGATTTTAATTAAAAGTATACAATGTAAAACACCGAAAAAACGTCATTTTGCGCATTAAGAGTAAATGTTTGGACCTATTTTAGACTTTTTCTGGAAAATTGGGATACCGCCCCATCCCCTTAAGAAAATTCTAGATCCGCCACTGATCCTATATATCTTTTAAATGGCAGAATTTGCATTTAGAATGGAAATATGCCAAATTTTTCGCGCTTCGCGCCGTTTTGAGTCAATTTTTAGTAATTTTTGGCGTGATAAACCCAGAAATTAGCTGAAATACACTACCAAAGATCGAAAACCCTGTTTTGCCACACTAAGATCGCTACTGTACTATATTGTAGGCTGTGAGAACTGCTATTGACAACTCGTTAGCATCATTGAAAAAGGAATTTTGATTGTTCCGAGACGTTTCGTGTAGTACTTGCATTTGTTTGATTAAAAGTTGGTTGTGCTTTATCCTTTTTCATGTTCTTATCATGACACTTCTTCGTATATAGTGTGGGTTTAAAACATGATTTAAAACCGGGAATTGTCCATAAATCACCCGGGAAACCCGGGAATTTTATTTTGGGAAACCAGTGGCCACCCTGAATAGTACTTTATACAATGTATATGGTAAAAATTTATCAAAGTTGTCCGGCATTTTTGACGAGTTACTATTTTTGTATTATTTTCCTTGTAAAACACCGAAAATCAGTGGACAGATTAGAAATTTTCGAATTTTCCCGAGTTTGGCTCGAGTCAAATAAAAAATGAGTCATTTAATAATAAAGATATAAACAAAATACCTAATACTATTTTTAATCCGAATCAAAAAATTGTATAATTTTGAAATTTTTTCAAAAATTTTATCTAAATAGTATATAACAGAATATTCTTGCTAAATGATGACGCGAAGCGCATTATTTTTACACTGGGAACGTCAAAAAACTATATACCTACATATACATGTGTACTTTATGAGCTCAAAATTTTGAAAATGTTTCAGGGTAGGGATGTCCCAGGGCAGACTTTAGCCAGGCCGGGGCTTATGCTCCGGCACCGGGGTCGGGAATGCTGACCCTATATGTGTGCACTTATGATCATTAATAGTATTTTCTGCAATAGTACTGGTCAATATAAGTGCGAAAAATGGATTAATTAAAGAGTTCTCGTCTTATAAAGGCTTCAGATTAGTAAATTGAAAACTAGGAGAAAAAACAAAAACCTTTTGAAAAGTATTAATGATGCTTATGTTCATACCTGGGGAATGGATCTTGGTTCTGTGGGTACCGGAACCCCTTTTGCTGAGGTTGGTTGGTTGGTCAATGAAGAGGTTGATTGTGAGAAGGTTGACATAAGGGCAGGCCCATATCCTTGATTTTATATAGAGGAAAGCGAAAATTTAGAATCCAGATATCTCGAGAACCAAAAGGAGATAGACAAAAATAAAGGCAGTTTTGAGCGTATCTCGGCAAGCTCAATATAACGATGAAGAAAATTTTTAAATAATTCTAACTTTATTTTATATTGATCCCTATGCAACAAATTTATTGAGTGATCTCTCATCATTCAATAGACGAATAATTTCTCAGCTTCTATCTTGTATTTAATTCTTGTCCTTTACAAAGGCAAACAATACAGAAAGAATTCGGCGCAAAGCGCCAAAAGAAATTTGACATCTTTTACATGTCTATATCGAATTTGAACGGTCTTGTGCAGGCTCGAAGACAGGAAATTTAGATAAGCAATAACTCCGACGCGAAGCGCTGGAAAAAAATTTTGTGATCCGGCACTTAGCGCCGGAAAAAATTGACATGCTATCCATGGCTAACTCGAATTTTAGCGATTTTGAGCGGTTTAGAAAACAAAGCTATGCATGAGCAAAGCAGTAAATGTGAAGCGTGCTAATCGCAAAAAATTTTGCGTTTACTGGCTCGAAAGTACGCTAAAAACCTGTTTCGGCGATGTTTCAGACAGAATTCTTTCAAAATTTTTTAGCGAATCCTAAAAGCGTGATCGAACAGTGCATAGAATATGAACATTGAAAGAACACAACACATGATCTTGTTTGTCCTAAGCCCAGAGGAAAACAGTAATTAGCGTATCTCGTGTTATCCAGCAATTTAACATTATGACTTTCTTTCACTAGCGGATCCTGGAAAAATTTTTTTTAGTGGCGGTCCGAAAATTTGAAGTCAGATATCTCGAGAACCATTAGGAGATAAGTGAAAATAAGGGCAATTTTGACCGTATCTCGGTAGCTCTAAACGATGGTGAAGACAAATTTTAAACTAAAATTTCAAAAATTTTTAACCTCACTCAATATTGATATGCAGGAAATTGATCATTTAAGCTATCTGCACAACCAATTGCTTATAATGCAATTCACGAGTGATTTCTTATCTCCTGTCTTTGTATATAATCATTGTGCTTTACAGAGAAAGATTATACAGATAATAAATCATTCGGCGTGAAGCGCCAAAAAAATTGACATATTCTGCAAGTCAAGCTCAAATCTGAGCGGTTTTGAGCGGGTTATAAGACAAGAAACATAGATGAACAATAAATCTGGCGCGAAGCGCCGGAAAAGAATTTCATGTTTTTTATGTCATAACTTAACTTTGAGCTGTTTTGAGTGAGCTAAAAGGCAAAAATATAGCTGAACAAAGAATCCAGTGCACAGCACTGGAACGAAATTGACATGCTCTCTATGTCTAAATCAGATTTGCGCGATTTTTAGCGTTTAGAGGACACAGCCATACATAAACAATACATAAATCCAACGCGAAGCGCCGGAAAATGTTAAGTTTGCATAATTCAAAAGATGCTAAAAACCTATATTGGCGGTGTTTTAAAAGTGTTTAACTAATTTTCTATGTTTCCCTTCCGGAGACCCTTTGTAGAAACAAAATTTCTTTTCCATTTCGGAGATGGGGTGGTCCTGCCCAACGAGCCCAACGATCACACATTTACATTACCCGACTATGCCTTGGACACAAAAATGCAAGAAACATCCTTGCTTTTACAGCTGGAGGATCTGGGGGACGCGCTCAAACGCTCCCAGCGGGACCCAAGGCAGAGCCCCGGAAAATTTTATGAAATAAAATTTTGAAATGAACGTTAAAACTGTCACAAAATCGGCCCGATTCTGGTTCTGAACTCAGCCTAAAAATACTTAACCAGCCTTTTCATACTTACGAACCATTACAAATTCTTGCTTTGAAATGCGTTCTGAACTGAAAAACGAAACAAAACGAAAAATTGCCAATAAGTGACAACACCTGTAACACGATGTCCAACCAGCGTTATGAGTTTCAGCCGATAAATAGTATAGTACATCAAATCAGTGAAGCGCTGGAATATTTTGACTGCTTCAAACACAATGCTGGAACACTAAAACGGAAAATAATGATGAATCGGCGCAAAGCGCCGGAAATTTTTGACGTTTTGGCGTTTTTAGCTCAATTTTGGGCGCATTCCAACGTAAATCTGCTGCTCAAAAAATTTTCAAAAAGGGTTTTGGGGGCGGCCGGCCGCCCCCCGCCTCCCTCTAGATCCGCGCCTGTTTCTTTGATAGTCATGGAAAATCAGATACCCCCGTAGCTTCTAGTTATTGCGTTTTTCTGGATTACTTCTGTGGCTCGAGGTGATAAAGTACAATTTTGGGATCTCTACTCTTTTACTCAATTATGTAGCTCCTTTAGGATACACACAATGTAAAGACGCCGTATATTCAGCGCAAAGCGCCAGAAAGTTTTGATATTATTATCCAAAGCCCGGCTCAATTTTGCTGTTTTCTGGAGATCAGAAACGGAAGAAATAAATCTGGCAAGGATGCGCCAGAAGATTAGGATATTTTTTATCATTCTAAGGACAACTTTGAATCTTTCTAAAGTTTAGTGATGCAAAAAGTATATCTGGCGCGAAGCGCCAGGAAATTTTGGTGTCTTTATCATTTTATCATTTCGATTTCGCATCGCATCTTTTTTAGGATAAGAATTTCAAAAAAATTTGTATGCCTATGCTATCTGAAAAAAGCTTTTAGATTTAACTGATGGCGTGGAGTGCTGAAAAATGGGTATTCTTTGCTAGCAACGTACAAAACCGATAGTTTCAGAAATAAAATTCTGAAAAAATTCAGGATAAATTCTCCCTCAATACATGCCTGCGCACAAGTAGTACTGCACACTTTACAAATTTTACTACCCGGGTACCCGGCTATTTCATTACCCGGGTACGCAGGTATATCCGGGTAGGACCATAGATGGAAGAGAATGCAGTGAACATCGTTCATTTACGGTTGACAGTGAAATCTAGGCCATAAGTGATATCTAAGCAGATGAATTATTGAAAAATTAATGCAACATTAAATAGAATCGAGGCTTTAATCTGAAGAATCCGTATGCATATAATGAAATTTAGGTCATTTTCATAATTCAAAGCAAAAAATTGTGAAGCAGGTCTTGTATCTGCATAGCGTCATTAAATCATTTGAAGCAGGAAAACACATTGACGGAAAGTAATTTTCAAATCAACAGGAAATGAAAATTTATTCAAAAACAAGTTAATCTGGAGCTGACTGCAGAGACATAGCCAGGATTTTGGTTCGGGGGGCATGAACAAAAATTTTTCAAGACTACTTTTGCATTGAATGCCAGTAACGTTAGGTATAGTAAAACTGAGTTTTTCGACCTTTAGTAGTGTAGCCTAGCTAATTTATGGGTTTCTGATGATCAATAATGTAAAGCGGTGCGAAGTGCCGAAAATTTTTGTGAATTTCTACCATTTTCATATAGAATTTACGGCCTTTCTATTGTCAAACAGTTCGGAATTCATAAGTGGGGCAAAGTTCCAAGAAATTTAGTCATTTTTTACCGCCCTAACATTTTGTAGCTCTGTGAACTTATAGTCTGACAGAGCAGAAAAATTATCAAATTTGTACAAAACAGTTTTAACAGTTCAAGATTCTAACAAGAAAACTGCGAATTACTAACTTTGCCTGAAGATATTTTGAGTAACTCAAGCTTTTAAACGTAATGCTGGAGCTTTACAAAAAGAAAGAACAGTAACTGGCGGCGCTATGCGCCGGAAAATTTCGACGTTTTTGCACATTAAACTCAATTTATATATACCGCTTAAATCATACAAAACAGACAAATTAATGCCGGCGCGACACGCCGGAAATTATAAGAAATTCCTAACCCTTTTACCTGGGTTGTTCTCTCTAAAATCTCAATGCACATGTACAACGAGATTTTACGGCGGCGGGATGTCTGGGGTGGCGAGCGAAGTCGGGGGCAGAGTCCCGGAACACTAAATAAAAACATGGCCAAATCTCGGTTCTAAAGCAAGCCCAAAAACACTTAAAATTGATCAAGTCCTACTTTGCACAAAACTCCTGAGCTTAAATGCGTTTTCCGACCCCTGTTAATTACATAGCGCAGCAACAGGTCGCTGCTAATAAGATATAGAAAGATGTATCAATGAAAATTTTGTTCTTACCGTTTTCAAGCCCATTTGTGGCCTTCTTATTAACAAAATGCAGTTCAGAGAACTATTTAAAATAGGATTATGTGTCCTTGTAAAGAAAGAAAAACAAAGCAAAAAATAGACAAAGTGGTACACAAAAGACAAACAAAGCAGAGAATAGACAAACTGGTATACAGCAAGCATGCGCAGTTTCATTCAACGAACAAATAGTGCATTAAATTACTGAAGTGATGTGAAGTGCTGGATTATTCGACTGATTCAAGCTTTTAAATTCATTGGATCTATATAGCAATGAATAATAATGACTTGGCGCGAAGCGCCGGTAAATTTTGACGCTTTTGCCTTTTTGAACTCAGTTTTCTGGACACACTTTATTGCAACAAAAAAATCAACAATATTTCTGAAAAATTTTGGGGAGGCAGGTGCCCCAAATGCCCACCCCCCTGGCTACGCCTATGGCTGACTGCATTTGGAACATCGATAGGCTTCGAACCAGGGGCCAGTTGCACCAAGGACTTCTGAACCTTTCTATTGGTTCAGAAGTTCAGAAGTCGAAAAATTGCGTTGCACCAACGCGTACACTTCTGAACCTTTCTATGAGTTCAGAAGTTCAGAAGTCTAAAATAATTGCGTTGCACCAAAACGCACACTTCTGAACCCATAGAGAAGTCCACGGACTTCTAGAGAAGTCTTTTTTCGACTTATAGAAAAATTCCGGTTGCACCAAAAATCTAGAAGTTCAGTAGTTCAGAAGTTCTAAAGTCTTTAGTGTGCAATTTTCTATGGGTCGACAGCGACTCATAGACAGCACTTAGCTCATACATCATTCAGCGATTTCAGTAATTTGTTGTGAATTAGCTATGATTACTAGCAGCTGTGATGCGGAAGATAATAATTTTGAGCCTGCGCCTAAAAAACGCCTTGTTCGACCTCGTATTAATTTCGACTTTGATGATTTTACTGACAGATTTAGATTAAGTCGTGAAATGATGGAAAACATATTGAATACAATATAAGGATGAATGTCCATCTATTTAAAAAGAAAAACCTCAATTTCCATGTTTGATATATTGGCCACACAAACGATTCCACAAGATTATATAACCATGGCCACGCTAAAATGTTCTAGTGGTTTAATATCCAATGGTTATTTGCGAAAAAAATTAATGTCAGAAAATTCTATTGGCAGCATCAGAAAATTTTGCAATATTTACTATGATCACACAAACTCGGGCTGTTTGGAAGACTGAGAGTTATATAAAAACGAAAAATTGAGCTCGAAGCGGTCGAAAATGTGGAGCTCATTAGCTCGGTAGTACTTAAAATTCATTTTGGCGATCTATAAAATACACTTCAAGAATTTCCAATCTTTTCTTCTAAAGGACCCTGGGTTAGAACCACATGTGTTCTTGGGGGTTGACCCTCCGCAAAATGGCCGCTGACCCCCAGAATTGTCGATTTTCAAAAAAATTTTAAACTGCGTGCTATTTTAAGCGTTTCTAGCTCATTTTTTGCTCAAACGTCTAGCGCCAAATATGTACATATGAGTGTTAATTTGTTTAATTTTCTCGATTCTTTCAAAGTTTCTTATGTTTTTTGTTCTAGAAAGGAAGAGCACTGCTCAAAACGTCTACGCATATGAACATTTGGACTTCTGAACTTCTGAACTACTAGAAACGACTTCTGAACCACTAGAAAGGACTTCTGAACCGACCTCTCTAGAAGTCTTTGGTGCAACCGGACACTTCTGAACTTTTGAACAGACTTCTGAACCGACTTCTGAACCGACTTCTGAACTTCTGAACTACTGAATTTCTAGATTTGGTGCAACTGGCCCCTGGTCTGACTGAAACATTTGTGCACACGATGTGAACAAAAGTTGCAGTTTAAATTTATATAATGGTCACAGAAGTACATAAATGCATTAGAAAAAAGCGTTGCTAGCAGATAATTTCTTGTTTAAATTAATTTACTATAGAGAATAAGAAGAATTCCGGACAAATGAAATAATGTAACTAAAGAGCTGAATAATGGAATTTGCCTAGAGCATATGCGCGATATATTGTGACAATAGGAAATATTAACAGACTCGCTTATTCAACATTTTATGGTTGATTATATCAAATCACATTTACATTGTGATTCAATCGCACTTTAGAAGCAATATGTTTCTAGGTTTCTAATTCAATTCTTAGCACATATTGCATAACTGCAGTGCTAATTTTCCATTTTATATTAGGGAACCCGGGTAGTAAAATTATTTTCTACCCAGGTATTTGGGTACCCGTTCGGGTACCCGCGTGCAGCTCTACGCGCAAGTGCAAAAAAATTCGCCATTTTGTCACAGAAAAAAGAATCTTGTTGATTGGTAGGTTGGTTTGTTGGTTGGTTGGTTGGCCATTTAGTTGGTTGGTTAGCTGGTTGGTTGGTTGTCCATTTAGTTGGTTGGTTAGCTGGTTGTTTGGTTGATTGGTTGGTTGGTCGGTTGGTTGGTTGGTTGGTTGGTTGATTGGCTGGTTGATTGGTAGGTTGATTGGTTGGTTGGTTAGTTGGTTGGTTGGCCATTCAGTTGGTTGGTTAGCTGGTTGTTTGGTTGGCCATTTAGTTGGTTGTTTATCTGGTTGGTTGGTTGATTGGTTGGTTGATTGGTTGGTTGGTTGGCTGGTTGGTTGGTTGGTTGGTTGGTTGGTTGGTTGATTTGTTGGTTGATTGGTAGGTTGGTTGGTTGGTTGGTTGGTTGGTTGGTTGGTTGGTTGGTTGGTTGGTTGGTTGGTTGGTTGGTTTGTTGGCTGGTTGGTTCGTTGGTTACTTGGCTGGTCGGTTGGTTGGTTAGCTGGTTGGTTGGTTGGCCATTTAGTTGGTTGATTGGTTGGTTGATTGATAGGTTGGTTGATTCATTGGTTGGTTGGTTGGTTGGTTGGTTGGTTGGCTGGCTGGTTGGTTGGTTGGTTGGTTGGTTGGCTGGTTGGTTGGTTGGTTGGTTGGTTGGTTGGTTGGTTGGTTGGTTGGTTAGTTGGTTGGTTGGGTGGTTAGCTGGTTGGTTGGTTGGCCATTTAATTGGTTGATTGGTTGGTTGATTATTAGGTTGGTTGGTGGGTTGGTTGATTTCTTGGTTGGCTGGTTGGTTAGTTGGTTGGTTGGTTGGCCATTTAGTTGGTTGGTTGGTTGGTCGGCTGGCTGGTGACTTAGTTGGTTGGTTGGTTGGCTATTCAGTTGGTTGTATATTTGGTTGGTTGGTTGGCCATTTAGTTGGTTGTCTGGTTGGTTGGTTGATTGGTTGGTTGGTTGGTTGGTTAGCTGGTTGGTTGGTTGGCCATTTAGTTGGTTGATTGGTTGGTTGGCTATTCGTAGGTTGGTTGGTTGATTGGTTGGTTGATCGGTTGGTTGGTTAGTTGGTTGGTTGGTTGGTTGGTTGGTTGGTTGGTTGGTTGGTTGGTTGGTTGGTTGGTTGGTTGGTTGGTTGGTTAGTTAGTTAGTTGGTTAATGGGTTGGCCATTTAGTTGGTTGGTTGGTTGGCCATTTAGTTGGTTGGTTAGCTGGTTGGTTGGTTGATTGGTTGGTTGATTGGTAGGTTGGTTGGTTGGTTGGTTGGTTGGTAAGTAGGTTGTTTGGTTGGTTGTTAGGTTGGTTGGTTGGTTGGTTGGTTAGTTGGTTGGTTGGTTGGTTGGTTGGTTCATTGGTTAGCTGGTTGGGGCCATTTACTTGGTTGATTGGTTGGTTGATTAGTAGGTTGGTTGATTGGTTGGTTGATAGGTTGGTTAGTTGGTTGGCTGGTTGGTTAGTTGGTTAATGGGTTGGCCATTTAGTTATTTGGTTGGTTGGCCATTTAGTTGGTTGGTTAGCTGGTTGGTTGGTGGATTGGTTGGTTGATAGGTAGGTTGGTTGGTTGGTTGGTTAGTTGGTTGACTGGTTGGCCATTTAGTTGGTTGGTTAGCTGGTTGGTTGGTTGGCCATTTAGTTGGCTGGTCAGCTGGTTGGTTGGTGGATTGGTTGGTTGATAGGTAGGTTAGTTGGTTGACTGGTTGGCCATTTAGTTGGTTGGTTAGCTGGTTGGTTGGTTGGCCATTTAGTTGGCTGGTTAGCTGGTTGGTTGATTGGTTGGTTGATTGGTAGGTTGGTTGGTTGGTAGGTTGGTAGGTTGCTTGGTTGGTTGTTTGGTTGTTAGGTTGGTTGGTTGGTTGGTTAGTTGGTTGGTTGGTTAGTTGGTTGGTATGTTGGATGGTTGATTGGTAGGTTGGTTGGTTAGTTGATTGGTTGGTTAGTTAGTTGGTTGGTTAGTTGATTGGCCAGCTAGTTGGTTGATTGGTCGGCCTCTTGGTTGACTGATTGATTGATTTTGCTTGATTATTTATTATCTCTCAATCTTTCCTTATCTTTCTTTTCACTACTATTCCAATTTAGACCTTAATTTTCTGTGGCCGGTGGGTACCGGGTGGCCACAGGGTGGACACAGTGGACGGTATTCCCCACCTATGCTTATGTTCCTGAATCAGAACATTTAAATGATTACAATTATTAGCGCTAAATGTTAAATGTTAAATTATCTTAAGAGTTTCAAAAATTCGTAACTGTACAGCGATTTCCGAGGAGGCCGAGAATCGCGATTTTTCGAGTTCATAATAGGATAATCACATTAGACGGTTATCCACTCTCACAATAAACGATATTAGGCATTAACACATTAATAAAAATTTTCTGTAATACGATGTGGTTATCAAATCTGCAGAAAAATGATAGCATACATTTAAAGTTTAACCAGATCCTCTCTTTGCCAATTTTACCTTTATAAAAACGAAATTTTGAAGAGTCCTGACTTCTGAGTAAATATAGCACATTACATCACCAGAAGTATTGGATTTACACCGCTTCTTTACAATTATATATGTCTTCCATCCAGCTCTGCTACGCTATGAGAATGTTTATTTACTAGTTTTAAGCATCTTTTCATTGTCAGAATTGTGGCTGTGGCATAGAACATTCAGGACAGCACAAGCAATAATTCGGAAAAATTCGTAAAATTATGAATATCGACCAAAAAATTATTACTTGGTGCAAAATAGTAACAGACTTTAGTAAGTGAAATCATGGCAAGTAATCTCAGTTCCTTCCAAAGCTGATCATTCAATCAATTTCCCTATATTTCATCCGGCTTCGTATGAGTTTCATTAATAAGATCTTACAAAATAAAATAAAAATTATGCATCCTCCGATTCAGGCTACTTATTCTGAGAGATGAACGATAAAAGTGAAAAATAAATTACGAATATGCTAAGTGATCGAACAAACAGCTCCTCAGCAGCTAAATTTTGAGTTTCTATCACTTTTTTAAAGGTAAGGCAAAAACACTATATTTGAATCGCCCTACTTGAATACAAGTCTTCATTTTTGCTACAGAAACAATTCAACTTCAAATTTTGATATTCAAATTCGTCAGTATTCTTAAATAGACCATTTTTATATTTCCTTACAATTGCCTGCAATGATTTTAGAAGAGAATTTTAGATTTTTACTCTTAATTATGAATGTATTAGCCCCGGTTCTGGGCCGGGGCATAAGTCCCGGCACCGTTCTGGGCCGGGGCATAAGCCCCGGCACCGGGACTTTGGACATCGCTATTTCAGTAGAAATTCCCTGTACGCAAATGGCTACGAGCCTGTATGAACGAACAAATGCTTACAGCAGACATGCACGGCATGGGAATTCTGGGGGGTGAGTGGGTGAAAATGTAAAGTGTCTTTTTTGGACCAAAAATAATGGGTACGCGTCAAAATCATCTTTTTTGGCGTTTCTGACGTTGCTCTGTCTTTCTGGAGCATAAAAACGAAAAACTTTCGAAAAAAAATCAAAAAAGTCAAACAAATCGAACAGAACATTGTCAAAACTTGACACTTTCGAGCAAATTAGCTTAAAACGCTTTCCTTTTCTACGAATGTTTAGTAAATTTTGGAATCTTTCGAAAGCGAATTCCGGGAGCGAAAAATTTCTGGAGGGGGTAAGCCTCCCCAAACCCTCAAGATCACGTATGATGTACAGGCACCTTGAAAATAATTAATGAATTAGAAGCATCTATGAAATCGGCAATTTTACGCGTATGTATTTTATTTTATTTTATTTCACGCGTTTCATATTAACTTCCTGTCTCAGCTACAAGGTAATTCAACGGTGCCTTGATTTCGACCCGGAATCGAGGCCGCAGATTAGCAGAATATTGGATATGTTAGAATACATAGATAACAGTTATCGATTGCTTTCCAACCAAGCGTCGTTGTGCGCCGATTTTGAAACAAAATGGGCTAACCTGGTGGAAAAACCTGATCAATCGGTATAGGAGATGGGTGCATTTGTGATTTTTGTATAATTTGAATAGTATACCTGCTGCTTCTTCTTGAACATATGATATATTTATAACCTGCTCTACTTGAAACAAACTTTATCGACTAATTTTATGAACGAAGCTGAAATTATTCAGTAAAATATAAAATATTTCAAAAATCTGCTCTACTTGAAACACACTTTGCCGACTATTTTTATGGACGAAGCTGAAATTATGTAGGACACCGGAATAAAACGTATTTATTATCCAATTCGAAAACAAGTTCAAATTTTGGAATTCTAGTGAAACATTTATCTTCCATTTAAGAGTGCATTTATATGTATGTATATAGAATGACCAGTGCAAAATACGGACGCCGAATATAATATTCTTATCATTCTTAATCATTTAAATATGTAACTTGTGACAAACTAATCGATTGTACGCTGGAGGCGTACATGCAACAGGGGAGGGGGATCTCCTCATCCAAAGTCGGTCGTCTCCCATCCTCCCCCAAAGTCAGGACATGTTTGACCCTCTCCCACGATTTTTGGAAAAAATTAAATTTTTAGGCCGTTTTTAGGCATTTTTTGAACGTTTTTAGTCAAAAAATGGAGATCATCTACCCCCCCTAAAAATGGCCGGGGACCCCCTCCAAAAATTTCGAGCCGTTACATGTATGGCTTGAGGGTGCTCTACGTATATTTTTATATTCTTATTCGTCTGTAACTTCCTTAAAACAATAAAATAAAAATTCGGGAAATGACCAAATTTTCAGATTGTTATATTGAATCATATTTAAAATTCGCAGATTGCGTGAACGGTTCAAACAATATTTTTTTCATTTTTTCCTTAGATGTTTGTCCTCAGCTTCTTAATTTGAATCTGAAGTTGAATTTCGCTTGAAATCACGCCTTAATAAGGTTTTTTGAAAATCGAATGTCCTTTGTCTTTTCTAAGCAATGCCATGGAGCATGCATATATGTAACAACTCGAAATTTGAGTGGTCATACATGCACATAGGGGTGAGGGGGTAATATTCCCCTGAAGGGTCAGCCGGACAGGTACTGTCCAGCGATTTTGAGCTGATGGAACATTTTTTGCATCATTTTTGAGATTAAAAGCAGTAAAAACGTCAAAATTTTTCCGCGCTTCGCGCCAGATTAGTATTTAAAGTATTTTTTACTTAAAAAGCGCCCAAAATTAATAAATGTTTGCATTTTTCAATCTTTAAAGTGATATAATGCTGTCAAAAGGGACTAAAAATGCTTTTGAAATGCGATATTACCACGAAAAAAACGTTTTATAGGCGATTTTGACTATTTTGATCGTTAAAACAGCAAAAAAAATCGCGAGCGTTAAATTAATTGTTTTTGATTTTTGGGATTTCACCCCTTCCCCTCCCCCTCTGCCGACCCTGACCGTGTGCATCTACGGTGGAGGTCCTCAAACATTTCTAGGGGGGAGGTGGTGAGGGATTAATGACCTCTCCAATTTTTGGTCCAAAAAATAGCGCAAAAAGCACCTATAAATAAAAAACGCTAGTTTTTTAGGCGGAAAAACGCTAGTTTTTTTCTAAAAATTCCTAAAAATCGGGGTGGGGGGTTTAGAAAGAAGTTGAGACGACCAACTTTGAGTGGGATCCTCCCATCCCCCTTTAACGTGTCTGTCATCATGCTTGGCCGACAAGCAGGAAGCCCGGCTTCGAGTGCCGGCTAACCAAATATTTGTCGCTATTGAGAGGGCGCGCCGATTCAGATTTGTGATTTATTTGCTCATGTTTTTTACTTTAGCATTCTACTCGCTCAAATTCGCACGACGAAATTATGTCGCACTTATCGTTAGAATCGATCGATAAGCGAAATTTTATTTTAACGTTGAATGACGAAGAATTATGCAAATTGACCGATGACGAATTGAACAATTTCGGCGAATATTTAGTTTCGGAGGAAATGGCGTCGATTAAAAGGAAAAAATCAAATTTACTGAATCAACGGAAGAAGCATAGTAAAAATTTTAGGGCAGAATTGGAACCAATATTGGAGTCTTGGTCGTCGGATCATTTATCGGATCAAGATATTTCAGAAGCGAGACAAATTGCTTGCGATGAGGAAAAGTCGCTTTCCGCCGAAAGGGTTTTCAAATTTCTCACATGGAAAATTCGCCCCGATTCGGACGTCAGCTTGGAGGAACAAGCGCATTTGATGAGCAAATTTATCGATTTTCTCGATCAACAACAGGCCGATTTAATAAGAGATCAGTTTAGAGCGAACGCTGCAAAAAAGCGCCACCGATTCACAGAGAACGGAGTTTATACGGCATCGGTTTTGGATCAGGAGTAAGCTAAAATATGATCTTTTTGCTTACAAAAGCAATCGTCTTATTAAGGCAATGCTTATGGGTTTTGCGTGCTACGTTATGTATTATCATTAGACCATACATGATCTTGGTGGGGGGTTCATCCCACCCCAGAATCAGTGTTTTTTGTGTACAAGGTCCGTTTGTACATGTACAAGATGGTCCCCAAAAGTCTTTGTACACTTCGTACATGAAAATTTTTTGTACTATCAATATGGTACAGTAGCGATTTTAGTGTGGTAAAACAGGGTTTTCAGACCTTTGGTAGTGTATTTTAGCTGATTTCTAGGTTTCTGACGCCAAAAATTACTAAAAATTGTCTCATTTTAATCGCAAATTCTGCCATTTCAAAGATATATCGGTCAAACAATTACTCGTTCGCGTCGAAAATTTTTGGGAATTTCACACCTTTTTACAGTTTTTGTCGTCCCGAAAATCTTAGTACATGTAAATAGACGGTCCTGAAAAGTCTTTGTACAATGGGGAAAATCTTTGCCGAATACAAAAAATACTGCCCAGACATGCTGTGCATGTGTGCATTAGACCGTTCAAAATTTGGTGCTGCACCAAAATTTTTTGAACCTTTCAGGATATGCAGGATGTCGAGTAACGGCGAAAAATACATTTTCAGCGCTGAACTAGCATATTTCTGCACCAAATTGCACCAAATTTGACTGTTTTGTACCAAATGCACCAAATTCGCACATCTGTCAAAATTTACGCCAAATTGAATGAAATCAAGTCAAAACTGTATGATTGAGAAAACGAGCCGTTGTTATCAGATTAGGATCACGGGTCAAGTGTGCTGCTTTAAACCGCAATAATTTTTCGAAAATTGATGCGTTTTTGCATGCTTTGTTACTCGACGAGACGGCGCAGCTGCAGTCCGGAAAGCGGCACTTCTGATAAACAATAATGTTCTAAAACATGAAATTTGTAAGTATTTGTATGCAGCTACTTAAGCACCTTGAAACAGAAAAATTCGACCAAGGAGGAGAAGTGCAAATTATTTAGCAGTGTGTCGAAGTGCTTGGATGGATTTAAGTTCGGAAAAGCTTCCAGTTTAGGCAAGAACTCCGATGTTTGAACTTTTTTCTCAGAAATAAATCCGAAAATTTGACTTTTTACATGCTCCTTAAGTTTCAGTCGACGTAAAACGTTCGTTTTTGCAATACAAATCGCTCTTAACCGAAGGTAGACATTAGACAAGAACTTTTGTTAGAAATTTTGAGACGCGCATGTAGTCTTGTTTGGAAAGTTGAGTAGGTATGAGTAAAACCTACGGATTATATACCGAATTACCATATTTTTGCACCATCTGCACCAAATTTGTCATTTTTTTGCCAAATTTTGACTGCTCTAGTTATCTCACGCATGATATTGTAGGGGCTTTGGGGTTTTTACCCCCCCCCAGCCGGAAAAGTTTCCACTAATTTGAAATTTTTCAACCCTCCTTCCAGAATTCTGCGATAATTCAAAAGTTTCCGAAAATTCGTAGAAAATGTACTGTTTTAAGCGTTTGTAGCTACATATCTATTTGCTCGAAAGTGTCAAATTTTTAGCGCATCGCGCTATATACTCATTTTTGTCTATTTTTTTTAATTTGTTTGATTTTTTATTCTTTTGAATCTTTTTATGGTTTTATGTTATAGAAAGATTGAGCATCGCCAGAAATGCCCAAAAAGGATGTTTTTGACGCGTATCCACCATTTTTGGGCACAATAAAGGCGCTTTAAATCAACCTCCCCAGAATTTCAATGCTGTGTATGTCTCATGTTGAATTTTTATTAACAAAATTTTAGCTCATATCTGCTTATGCAAAGAAAAGATTTCAATCATTTGCAGATAATATCAACTTTTTCGTTTAATTGCAGGATGGTGAAATTGGCTTAGGCTTAGAAGTACATACATATAAATCTGCATGCTTCTGAATCTTCATTTTTATTTATTTTACTATTTGCCGCGGGAATCTCTTGACTACCAAATGTACTGGTGTACATATTATATTTATTAGAAAGGATCTCGTACAACCTCATACACGTGACGGCTCAAAATTTGGGAAGGGGGTCCCCGGCTATTTTAGGGGTGTAAGGACCTCGAATTTTGGCCAAAACTGGCCAAAATGCCTAAAGCGGCCAAAAATTCGATTTTTTAATCGGGTCGGGGTCTAAAATCTTTTGCCTTTGGAGGATGAGGGACGACCAACTTAGTGCAGTGATCCCCACCCCATCTCCCCTCTTACATGTAGGCACAACCTCCTAATGACTCCCTCAGGCTTTATGGTAATTGTTGTACTCGTAAGTATGGATCGCGACAGAGGACTAAGTCAAATTATTTGTCATCGTTTTTTGCATTTAGAATCTCAGTCAATCGATATTTGAAGAAAATCTGCTCCCCCAAAACTTGCTTTTGGGTGTCAATTGTCTCTAATAAACTATGCATATAATCCTGCTGCTGTCTGTCTTTATGAACACCCAGACCACGAAATTTCTAATCTCATCGAAAAATTACTTCTTTATTAACTGTTTCTGATTTATTTTTTCCATAATAGTAGTTCTTTCTATGTAAAATCATGGATTTTTGTAAATAATGGTGAATAAATTGTAAATTTTTCTGGCTTTTATAACCACTTATTTCATAAAATTTATCAGAACGCTTTACTTTAATTCAATGTTGAGCGTGAAAAATCATCGAAACAAAAGTAGGAATATAAATTAAAGCATATATGAATAATCATTTTTAAGCCAAAAAAGTTGCGTTCAAACATTTTTTGCAGAAGCTCACCTTTAAAGTCTGGACGTTGTCATTCAGTGTTAACTAATGTTTTGTAACGTTAATGGTCTTTTTGTAACCACAATAGTAATTAATGGTGTATTGATGTGATTTCCTATAACAGTATTCAAAATCAGTTTGCTCGACTCAACCATTCAGCTCAATCTGGCTGTTAAGCTCATTTTAGAGTACAATAGTTAGTTGATGCTGGTTATGGACTACCTTGGTGCATTGATGGTGAACTCGATTTTTTAATGTCCCTTGTAGGCTCAGTTGCTCTGAGCTGAAGCCTTAACATCCCATTAGTTTTAATGGTTTCTTCAGTATTGGTTGCTGAGGGCTTCCCTTAACGACTTTAATGGTTTCAGTTAGTTCATTCTTCAGGTCAGGCTACATTAACGGACTCATTGGTGTTTTCACGTAAATGGCCTTCTTCTATGGTTGAATTTTTAATGTTGACAAGTTCTCTTGATTCAATTAAGTTCATTGACTAATTTCGTGACGATGAATACCAGTAGATTTTGAATATAACAGTTATCATTAATATGAAAGTTCTTTCAATGGCATATTGGTTCTCTTTTCTTCTAGTTGAACTTAGGCAACAAATGAGCATACTGACTTATTGCAGATTACAGAAAAATGTGATACAAACATATCACATAGATGAAATTTTTTAATATATGAGAATTTTCCAACTACCATTTTATGACCCATTCTTGCAGTTCTGAAGACTTCTGTAGTAAATTATCAGTTTTCACAGAGATAACTCAATGAATTACATTTCACCTTAAAAGTAAACTTCTTTGTTATTCTTTTGTTTTCCAATAATATGATACATACTCAATCATCCACTGTCAAATGAAATCCATTGATTCATTTTGACAATAAATTTTAATAAAGATTTTATTCAGGTATGACTTCGTTTGAAAATTTTGAATTTTGGTTTTTTTGTTTTTTTGTTTTGTGCTTTATTGAATTTATTGGTTTCACCATGAAATGACAACTAAACTGTAAAGTAGCCGAATCCAACAGCTGCAAGCTTGAGACAAACAAACCAGCAATAACTCTATTAGCTAATGTTGAATTAATAACAAAATCGATCAATTCACTGGGTTGCCACTATATGTATTCTCTTCCTCTTCAATGCTCGGACAACTGATTTAATCAAAAAATACACTGGCTCTCAAAAAATATTGAAATAGAAAAATTAGTCGAACTCAGAAAAGTGTGAGCTATTGAAGTTGTGAATAAACGCCTATTTTGCAGCATGGATGATGCGAGCCAGGCTGAATTTTCGACATGGCATTGTGTTGATAGTGAGATTCGTTCAACCTTTACTAGTCAAAAGGAACGACATAATGCAACAAAAAAAGTTGGAAATACAATTTGAATCTTCTGATATTTATGATGTTGAAAAATTGGTAACCTGTGATAAAACCCAAACCAATATTTTTTTTCAAAAAATAAAAAACACAGATTAAAAAACTCTGACGCCGCAACCTGATTTGTCGAGAACAGTTTTCGATTCAGATTTCTTCATTTTCTATTTAACTGATGAAAAATGCGCTAAAATCAAAACTACATTTCTATTTTTTATTTCTATTTTTTATTCCATATCTACAAGCAATAATATGTTTTGCCAGACTAACAGGCGTTTCATTTATTTTCCTCATTAAGTGTATTGTCACTGCAATCATTATCAGACGAATTCGAACCAAGCCAAAAGTCGTATTAAAAGAATAAAATAAAAAAGAAAATTCGACCACTAATGACTAGTTTCTCAACGTTTATATCATATTTTACCAAAAACAATTAAAATTCTCATTAGATACGTGTGAACAACAACCATTAAACTTATCTGCAACCTTAAGCTTACCTTAACATATTAGATTATGATACGGCATATTAAAGGTTTTTATTAATGGTTCCTTTAATGATATAAACTTCCTGGCACAAATGCCGATGTAATTATTAATTCGATCCATTAATCCAGATTTTACGAACCTTAACAAGAAACCATTAGTTAAGGTTTACATAATTAATGGTTTCGTTAAAGTCTTAATAGTTGATGGCGTTAGATTGATCAAACAACAATGGTATTAAAATTATTGCAATGATTGTATAATAAGGTGAATTAAACAACAAGACTCATTCCTATCTATATGCTGTACTTCTTTTTGATTAATGCGTTTTGTGGTATATCTTGCATTATGATTACTAGACATGCACGGCATGGGAAGTCTGCGGGGAGGGGAAATTTTAAAGTTCCTTCTCTTGGCCTAAAATGGTGATACGCGTCAAAACAATCATTTTCATTGTTTCTGACAATGCTCTTTCTTTCTAGAGCATAGAGACATAAAAAAAATTTCGAATGAAAATTGAAAATAATTGAACAAATTAAACAAAATATGGTTACAACATCAGTATATGGCGCTAAGCGCCGAAAATTTGCACTTTTTAGCAAGTAGATCGCTAAAAACGCTTAAAAAGCAACGTTTCGTACGCATTTTCAGGAAATTTTCGGAAACTCGAAAAATCGCGAATTCTGGGGATAAAAATCTTGCTGGTTGAGAACGGGGCGTGAAAATCACCGAAACCCATAGAGGTAATGTTATGGTCCTCACACTTTGAAAACAGAAGCTTTGCGGAGACACCGAAAAGTGAAGGGAATATGCAAGCTGATTCAAAAAACGGTTTTGAGCGCAAAACTAGCACGCCGTCAGAAAAAGACAAAAAAATGAGGCTTCCGTTGACTCCCCTTAACGATTCGCCCCCGAACAATGTGAACAAGAGCGACTCGGATACCAAAAGACAATCATGTAAGGCGATTTGAGTTTTTAATGCATTGATCCGACTTGTAATGGCTCAAAATTTTGGGTGGGGTCGTAGTCGGCTTATTTTAGTAGGTGGAGTAAATGACTTTTGATTTTTGGCCAAAAATAAAAAAAACACCTAAAATTGACCAAAAAACGCAAATTTTTGCTAAAAACGGGGTTCAACGGTTTCTGACTTAGAGGGATGTGTAGGACGACCGACATTGGGCGAAGGGATCCTTTCGTTCCTATTGAAAAATAAGGACGATTAGTTGCTTTCAAAATAAAGACAGTCACGATGCTAGATTTTTTCATTCAACGATATATACAGGAACTGAAAGTCAGTTTAATCACGGGTTTTTTTGTATTCGACAAAGATTTTTTCCGATGTATACAAAGACTTTCCAGGACCGTGTTTATACATGTACAAAGATTTTTGGGAGGACAAAACTGTAAAAAATTGTAAGATTCCTTGAAAATTTTGAGTAATTGTCAGTTCTATATATCTTTATAATGGCAAAATAGTCGTAATTAGAATGGAAAAATCTCGAATTTTCGGGCGCTTCGCGCTGTTTTTGAGGCAATTTTCAGTATTTTGTTGTCATCAGAAACTTGGAAATCAGCTAAAATACAGAGCCAATGGTATAGACTCCGTTCTACTAGACTGAAAGCACTATTATACATATATCATATCATAGTACTCAAAAATTTACATGCACAAAGTCTGCTTTTGGGGACCACCTTTGTACAGCAATTGATTTAGTACGTGCGCATTTATCGATTTATTAATATATCTAGTAAGTAAATAGTTATATGCAGACATGCTTAGCAATGAAATTATAGGGGAGGGGTGTGGGTGAAATTTTGAAGCCCTTTTTGGACTTAAAAACGATGTATACGCGTAAAAACATCGTTTTTCAGTGTTTCTGACGATGCTTTATCTTTCTAGAGCATTATAACATGAAAAAATTCGTAAAAAATCCTAATAAATTGAAGAAAATATAGTCAAAAAATGAGTGAATGGCGCGAAACGTCGAAAATTTGGCACTTTTGAGCAAACTGATAGCCACACGTGGGCGTGGGGGAGTTGGGGGTATGCAGCCCCAGAAGGCCGAATATCCCCAGAAATCAAGATGCCCCCCCAAAATTTAATTTTTTATATTCTTTTGTTTTTTTTCGCAATTTTCTGATGCCAATGGATAGTGCTCGATGAAAAACGTTGAAAAATGGTGTTTTTCGTCATACCACCATTTTTTGACCTTTGAAAAAATGTTGCACCTCCCCCAGAATTTTGGTGCTTCCCACCTATGTTGATAGCTAAAAACGCTTAAAGCGGTACTTCTCTACGAATTTTCGGAAACTTTCAGAAAATCGCGAATTCTGGTTAGAGGAGGGTTTAAAAATTTCTTTGGGGGGAGGTGGTGGAGTGAAACCTTTCCCATGATCATGTATGGTTATATGAGTTTTGCATTTTTATCTATCGTATTCGTAACTATATGTATACTAAATCATTTAGTCGCTCAGTTTGAGCGAATGCGGCGAGAAGTGACTTCAGTGTCCGACGAAACTTTATGGAACACGCCTCCGTTAGAGCTGGAGGAAAAATATTTCAGTTTCATGAGCTCGCAGGAAATTTTGGACATGTTGCTGCGTAAGAAAGCTCCTGAAGGTCAACAAGACACCGATTCTTCGTCGTTGTCATTCTACAAAAAACCCGTACCGTCCTATGATGTCACTGAAAATAACAGCGCTGTACTGGCCGACTCCCTTCGTAATACATACTTTATTTACAATTTACCCACGTGTGTTACGCTGGAACGTGGGGGCGCACAAACTGTCCTAAAATTCGGGTGGGGTGTTTGGCCATTTTTAGGGGGATAATCTACTTTTGATAAATAAAAACCACAAAACGGAAAAAGGACATAAAAATGAAATATTTTGGCCAATAGAAGTAGGTCGGAGGCAGGCAAAAAATGGGTGTCAAAATTGTTCTGACTTTTGGGGGATGGTGGGGGAATACCGACTCTGGGTAAGAGATCCCAAACCCTCCTGTTACACGTTTGATTAGGAGCTAAAAATTTTCAATTTCGGGGATAGGGGATGGCCGACTTTGGAGAGTATTCCTCCTCCATCCCATTATGTACATGTATGCATGAGTAAATATTATGCGCATTCAAATCGTTCACACACCATACATAGATGCGCAAGGTCAAACTTTCAGAGGGTGAAAACCGAAAATTGGTAGATAGCTAAGTGCTTGGTAAAAACGGTTGTGTATATAGCCTTTTTGGGCTCAGAAAATTAGCTATACAGCCTCTTTGGACTCACAAACATAGCTATATAGCATTTTTGGACTAAAAATAGCTATTTAGCCCTTTTTGGAGTCAAGAAAATAGATATATGTCCTTTTGAAACTCTGAATAGAGGACTATATAGCATTTTTGAGCTCACACGGTAAGTTTCTGAGTCCAAAAAGGCTATATAGCTAGTTTTCTGAGCCCAAAAAGCTATATAGCTAATTTTCTGAGTCTAAAAGCATAAATAGCAATGCATTTTAGGCCAAAATGGCTGTAAAGCTATCAGTTTCTCAGTGCAGAAGTCACCTCTCACCCCCATGCTCTTGTGTGTCACACACTATATATATATATATATATATATATATATATATATATATATATATATATATATATATATATATATATATATATATATATATATATATATATATATATATATATATATATATATATATATATATATATATATATATATATATATATATATATATATATGTGGGGTGGTTGTCGATTTTTTCAGCAGCATTAGCGTATTATGTATTTTCTCAATGACTACTGCTCGCCGAAGCATTTATCGTACGATTTGATAGAAGGCATTCATCAATCAAAGTCTGTGGTTTTCTCTTTTTTTGCATTTTTGACTAAGGCGTGACTTTTTTATATGTTTGACCAAAATCAATATTAGAATTATTTGTAAGCATTGATTGAAGAAAGAGCTCCTTGCTCTAAAATCATGAAACGCTAGTCCATCTTCGTTTAAATAGCTATTAGATTCTGCTTCCAAATTTATTCGTATGCTCTTGAAAATAATTTATTCAATCATGTTAAGGAGTTTATCTGCTTATTTATTGATCTCCAAAAACTATTTTCATTTCTCCGATGTCTTTAAGCTGTTAATTTTCCTAACAACTGAGCTGTCTTCTATCAAACTGCTTTGCGTTGCAACCAAGAAACATATTTTTAAGGGATGGTATTTGGAAAATAGGCAAGGTGCTTATTAAACACATGTTTGTTTGTCATTTAAATATGCTTTAAGCAGGGCTGCAGTAAATTTTTGTGAAATAATTCATGCAAATACTGTATGACTGAAATAAAAAGGATGCTAGAATTATGCTCGACGTTATGCGTGTATAAAGAAGAAATGGAGGATATGACAGTGAACAGATGGCTTTATAGAGAAGCTTATCTAAATCTAAATTGAAAATAACCAATCGACTTAACTCGGCAGTAAAAACATGGGAGCTAAAAAGAAACTAGTCTAAAAAATCACACCTAATGCTTAATCTGCACTGCATTAAGATTATTATTAAAAAATTTCAATGGAAATTCAATGGAATTGAAGGAAATGTGGCCAAAATGGCTGGAATAGTGATATGTTTGAGCCGAAAAAGTATAATATGCCTTTTTTGAAATCGGACATTTTGCGAAGGTCAGCTTACAGTCATTCTGGAAAGTCAGAAGTCCTTTATTTCCCAAGAGCACTTGTTAGTTCATATGTCGTAATTAGGCCTATGTCCAGGATTCGGCCAAGATTGGGGGGCGTACCCAACATGAATTGGTCTATATCTGTGTAAAATTTGTCCGGATAGCTCGCAAAACCCGCATTTTTCGACGTTTTTTGAGATGCTCTATCCATTAGGTTTTAAAATTCGAACTTTAAAAAATTTTGTTCACTTAGCAAGCTATAAAAAAGTTCCATCTTTTGGTCGCGCTTGAGCCAAAATGATAGAAAATACTTCACATTTGGTGCCAAGTGCCAAAAGTTTAAACAATTTACGTCGAAGACATGCAATTTTTCCATCTTTCCGTGCATCATCTTATTATTCAAAATTTTTTTTCGATAAAGGGGGTGGGGCGGCTGCCCCCCAGCCTCCTTAAATACGACCCTGGTCATAGTGTATCCATTTTAAAATAGGCATGGAATGGGACAACGATCCTACGGCTTTCGGACCGACTCTACAAACATCCGGGCGGTTAACGAGTCCTGACGATGCTTCGCCCATTATCAACCAATCGACGAGCAACGGTTCGGAGCCCGAGGCCACGATTGGTCAACAAAAACCAATGGTGTCTCCAGTCCGCAGTCATACTGTAGCTTTGGATATGAACGTCAGCCAACCAATGTCGCACTTCCTTCATTTGGCTCCTGATGTGTCTTCGTCGGCCAACGGTGCTGTCCTGGAACCAGAAATCGATAAATTTGCGGCCGTCCAATCAGAAGCGTCCGCGGTCAGTACTTTGGCAGAAAATTGGCGGGAGGGCCCGGATGACAAAAAGCAAACGATTGAAGCATTGCTCACCGATAGCCTACCAATTATTTAGTTCTCTGTCTTGAAACTGCACCTTTTCGACTGTACTTTATCTTTAAGTATTTTTTTACTTTTCTTTCATTCATTTTTGTAATTTTTCTTTGTATCTTTCATTTTGGGTTAAGTCGCTTTAAACGTTTTTTTTTGTACTTTTCAGAGCCATTTTATTAGACGCTTGGTTCGTGGCTATCGATCCGATCACCTTGCGTTGAAAAATGTCGGCTCAGACTCCATGTAGGGCTTATGTAAGATAGGGGTTGATTTACAAGGGGGTCAGAGTGACGGCCAGACATGCACGAGGGGGGGGGGTTGGGGGCATACGTGGGCAGCAAGAAAATTGTGGGGGGGAGTGCAAGATTTTTCAAAGGTCACAAAATGGCCTTAAAAATGGTGGTATGGCGAAGAAAACACAATTTTTCGACGTTTCTCATCGAGCACTATCCATTGGCATCAAAAATTGCGAAAAAACAAAAAAAATTCAAAAATAGAATTCTGGGGGTATTTTGGTTTCTCGGGGTTGCATACCCCCAAACCCCACCCCCACGCCCAGATGTGGTTGGGGGCTTAGATTAGACCCCACAGAATGGAAGAATAGAAAATTTTGTGGGGAACATGAGGCAGAACGAAGGCCGAAAACGGATGAAAATCGAAAATTTCCTTCAGAAGTGCTTAAAATTGACCAAAAACTATGTAATAACGTAGTTTTAACGCTATTTAAACGCTTACGCCAGTTTTTGAGGTCATTTTGGCCCAAAAAAGTCTTGCAATGCACCTATGGTGACGGATGTCTCCATTGGGTCCGACATTGTTGGCAAGGAGATGAAGAACTCACCTGTATTCTGCATAATTTTCGTCCATCAAGTGTCATCTCAGATTTTCAAGTGCTTCGCGTCGGATAATTCTTGTTAATTAGATTTACTTACTTTTTTGGCGGTTCAGAGGGAAATCATATTTTTGTAGTTTTCATTTTTTTGCGTAAATTCTAAAAATTTTCGGCATTTCGCGTCAAATGCTTCAATTGGCTTTGCTGTAAGTTCTCAAATACAGGAAATATCGTACATAAAACATATTTTTGCCCAAATTTCACTAATTTTCGGCGCCTTGCACTGGATTGTCGCTAAAGTTACATAAACTTAAGCATTTTTTCGCACAAACTTGCTATTTTGCGCGTGAATTAAGAATCTTCAAACCCTGTTTGAACTGTATGGGGAAAACTTTGGGCATCGCCCATAGGTGCGCAAGGTCAAACTTTCAGGAGGGAGGTTAAGACCCAAAATTGGTAGAAATGTAACTAATTGCTTCGTAAAAACGGTTCTGTAGCCGTTTCGGGCTCAGAAAATCAGCCATATAGCCGTTTTGCGCTCAGAAAATCAGCTATATAGCCTTTTGCGCTCAGAAAACTAGCTATGTAGCCTTTTTTGGTCTTACAAACATAATTATATATTGCCTTTTCGACTAAAAATAGCTATTTAGCCCTTTTTGGAATCGAGAAAATAGCTGTACATATATCCTTTCGAAACTCAGAAAATACAACTAACGCATTTCTGAGCTCACGGTATGTTTCTGAGTCCAAGAAAGGCTATATAGCTAGTTTTATGAGCCCAAAAAGGCTGTATATCTCATTTTCTGAGCCGAATAAGGCTATATATGTAGTAATGCTTTTTCGGCAAAAATTGCTGTATAGCTATCAGTTTTTCAGAGCTTAGGGGATACCCTCCCTCACCCACATGCTCTTGTATGGTACCACCCCATTATGAAAATCTGCTACTGATGTAAGCAGGCTTGATTGGGGGGTCACTAGCATAGGTGGGCAGCACCAAATTTCTGGATGCAAGATTTTTCAAAGTTAAAAAATGGCCTTAAAAATGGTGGTATGGCAAAAAAACACCATTTTTCAATGTTTCTCATCGAGCACTATCCATTAATATCAAAAAATTGCGAAAAAAAAACAAGAAAAACTTCAAAAATTGAATTCGGGGGTATTTTGGTTTCTCGGGGGGGTGCATACCCCCAAAGCCCCCACGCCCAGATGTGGTCATTAGGACATATTTTCATGGCAAAATCAAATCCCGTTAAAATTTATTGGAAGTAAGATGAATTTTCGTTATCAAATACTTTTTCCAGGAAAAATATTGAAGGGACTCATAATTTTTCGCATTTTCAATATTGGCCAGCGGCCAAAGCGTCCAAATCGTTCGAATTAAAATAGATGAAAAAGTGATACAACCAACAATGTAGCACTAACCTCTTTTGTTGGAATAAAAAATTACAAAAAGAATTAAAAACAATGAAACAGTGAAATTTTGGGGTTTTGTCAATTTTATAGTGAGCGCGAAAATCGCAATAGAGTCAATTTTCAAAGTTATAGTCGTAAAGTTTGAAGTATTTAGTACGTAAAATACAGAAATTGCATAATCGAAAAATAACATTGTCAACGAATATGATGAATTCATCGTTTTTGAGTGGAATGGGGGTTTCTTCCCCCAATTGGAAAAATTTTCATCCCCTCCCTCCTCCTCAGAAATTTTTTCACCCTCCGCTTAATTCGCGATTTTCCGATTTTTCCAAAAATTTTCTAAAAATTCGTAGAAAAGGTGCTTTTTAAGGGTTTTAGCGATCTATTTGCCCAAAAGTGTCAAATTTTCGGCGCTTCGCGCCAAATACTAATGTTTTAACTAAATGTTGTTAAAGTTTTTCGATTTTTTTGATTTTTCTCGAAGTTTTTTGTGTTTTTATACTCTAGAAAGATAGAGCATCGTCAGAATCTTTGAAAAACGATGTTTTTGACACGTATTAAACCCTAAAAAAGTTCTTTAAAAATTTCACTCCAGTCAGAATTCCCATGCTGTGCATGTACGGTAGTTCATAGTGGCCTACTAATCGTTTTTGCCATTTTATACACAAAATTAGGCATTAAATTGTGCATATCAAAAGCCAAATTGTCTCGTTGTATGCTTCAGATTTTTTTCATAAAATTGTCTCACATTATTCCCCAATGCCGATGCTCAGAATAACATATTTGGAAATGATATTTTCGCTGAAATATTTATCTCTCGTCTATGCTGTGCTTAGTTTTGAAAATTTTTACTTTAGTGTAATTTTCAATTTTACAGCTCGTGGTAGTTAAAAGTTGTAGCAGTTCAATTGACCATCGAGCTAACTTACTGAAGTCATGTGATTTTAGTAAGTCAGCCCTAAAATACAGGTACCTACCTACTTATCTACAGGCACGTAGCTGTGGGGGAATGAGGGGTCCGACTCCGGACCCCCCCCCAAAAAAAAATTAAGGAAAAACCGGAAAAATTGGACTTTTCACGTTATTTTGTGCTATTTTCGGCTTGGACCCCCCAAAATTAATGTTGGTCCCCCCAAAACAGGATGGCCAGCTACTTGCCTGCCTATCAAAAATGATTAAAATCTTAAAGTCCTACAAAAAAGATTAAGCCGCTTAAACAATGACAAACATCGAAGGATGCGTACATACATATGTAAATTGCATTTACAATGGCTTTTTAATTCTAACTTTAAAATATAAGATTTAAGAGCCGCTTATGTACAAAGGGTTGAAATATTTGCCATTTATTTGTTTATTTTTCGCTGCTAATTTCATTTGCTCTTAGTTTAAATGGATAATCTTTATTTGCGCTGCTCATTTGTTCTGTAATATAAATATTCTGTCTACCACGTTTTGCCTCAGATGCATTTATGATCTTCGAAGCAGCATAATCGGCTGTTTGACTCGATCATTCTACGCGCTTTACTGCATTCCTTTTTGTATTATTATTCATGAATTCTCCATTAAAAATCTTTGCAATGACATCAACTTTCATGTTCCAATTATAGTATGCTTCACACAAGTTTGGACGTAAGTTTTAAAACCTATCTTCTACAGTAGTATGGAGGGGGTCGCGCACGTATTTCGGGGGTACCGCTATGTTATAACGTGGGGACAGTCCGCCTATCTTTTGTACACGGGGGTACCACTTTTTACCAGCTTGTTGGGCCCTGAAACATTATAATAAGCAGACTCAATTAGGACGCTGAGTGAAGCAATCGTAATGCATTGGTTAAGTGACGCAGCATTGGCGAAGCAATTTTTTGCAGCTGGTAATATCGCACATTGTCTAAAGCCGTATTTATACTTCACGCAGGATCGCGTCGCAGGATTAAATGGCGTGACTTTTTCTAAAAATAGCACATCCTGCGAAAATCGGGCGAATTGACGCATCGCGCCGTCCGTTTATACTTCCTGCGAAAAATCGTGCGATAATCGAAAAATTCGTCGCATCGCGTCTTCGATTTATACTTGCTGCGATTTCTCGCAAACTCGACTATCCTGCGATAAATCGTGCGATTTTTTCTGCGAATCTTGCGAATCATCGCACGATTTTTTCGCGCATATTTTTGCTCATTTTCGTCCTCGCCTGACCTCATTACAAATTCAAAGCATTGTTGCGTGACATAAATGATTTAAGTAGGTACGAATGAAGAAATTTAAAATCGATATCTGTAGAAGTAGTAGTAGTAAGTAGTGCAAAAACACGGAGAACGACGAGGAGGTTGTTGACTTTACTCTTGCTTATTATGTTCTGAATCGGAGATTTAAACAGAGAATTCGGCGATGGTACGTTCGACCAGTCAATATCAGTCGGCCTCTAAAGAGTCAATATCATGATCTAGTATCAGAATTGAGGAGAAAAGACCCTGAAATGTATTTTAATTACTTCCGGATGTCACCAGAAAGATTCTATCAATTATTGCAGCTTATCGGAAATCGAATCGAACGAAAACCTACTCACGCTATTCCGATCGGTCCATAGGAAAGGCTCGCTATAACCTTACGGTAAGCTTGCAAAAATAATAACACTACATTTTCTTGAAATTTCTCTCGGCATTAATTTAAATTTCGTCGGTCACTCTCATAGTATTTCATGCAAAAACAATTTTTGCACGAATTACAAAACAAGTAACGATGAGTTTTGGAAAGTCTTGCATTAATTTTTTATGGTGGCTTGCGTGCAAGTAAATGGTTACTGTTTGTGTTTATACTCGTATTAAGACATTTGTCGAAATATCTAATCGTGTGTTTATTTTAAAATTATTTGTCATAATATTTTATTTATGTACGTAAAACATATCGTTTGATGAATTAATTTTGAGGTAAATGACACGACTTAAGCTTCATGTTTTGTTCTGAGGCCATATTCATAAAACCTAGGTTCTGTCTGCCGGTAGAATCTGGCCTAGCTTGACGGTAGGATTCTACTCATTTGAAGTTCCTACCTGGATTTATGACACGACTTTACCTAAGGATAGCTTCCAGATAATGTATTCGTACTTCTACCAAGGGACAGGCATACAACTATACATGGGCAGAAACAAAATTCTGGGGGGTCCGCCAGGGCAAAATCGCCAAAAATAGCACTAAAAATAGCATTCTCGGGGGAAGGGGGTCTGGGGGGTCCGCCGGATTCTGGGGGGGTCCAGACCAGACATGCACGTGGGGGGTTTGGGGTCCTGACCATAGATGCACAGCATGGCCGATCTGAGGGGTTAGCCGGTCTCGGGGGGAGTCAAAAATGGAGCTTTTTTGGGCCAAAATGAGTTCAAAAACGTGCATAAACGCTAAAATAGCGTTAAAACTTCGTTATTACACAGTTTCTGGTCAATTTGAAGCACTTTAAAAAATTTTAATTTTTCATCCGTTTTTGGCCTTCATTTTGCTTCATTTCCCCAACAAAATTTTCAATTTTCCCATTCTGGGGGTCAGGACCCCCCTAAACCCCCCACGTGCATGTCTGGTCCTGACCCCCCGGAATGGGAAAATGAAAAATTTTGCTGGGAAAATGAAGCAAAATGAAGGCCAAAAACGGATGAAAATTCAAATTTTCTTCAAAAGTGCTTCAAATTTACCAGGAACTGTGTAATAACGTAGTTGTAACGCTATTGTAGCGTTTTGTGTGCATACAACTACATTTATGAATACGGCCTCTGCTGTAAAATAATTTATCTCCTTGCTAAAACTTGGGTATTTTGATTACTTTCGATTTTAAATTATCAATTCTGAGGCAATAATTGATGATTCTGATTATTAAATTTTAATAAATTTATTAATTAATTTGCTCAATTATTTTTTCATAACTTTTATTTTTCAACTGTTTTTCTGTTATTTTTAACAGGAGATTTTGAAAAATATACATCTATTTAACTTTAATATTTCTATTGTATTTTACAATTTT
The DNA here is from genome assembly GCA_036768485.1 of Mermis nigrescens. Classification (NCBI taxonomy): domain Eukaryota; kingdom Metazoa; phylum Nematoda; class Enoplea; order Mermithida; family Mermithidae; genus Mermis; species Mermis nigrescens. Next base: position 105,739 of record JAVLUZ010000264.1, on the reverse strand, counting down.
TAGATTATCAACTTGTTTATGTGAAGATTAAAAGTTGCATCAAATGTTGAATCGTTCATTCCTTACAGGCTGCTTGCAACTGGCGACGAACAACGCAGCTTAGCGTTTTCTTATCGGATAGGATTTCCAACTGTAAACGTAATTTTCCGTGAAACGTGCAAAGCGATCTGGGATTCTCTGAAGGACGAATATGTGAATGCGCCGTGCACTATTGAGGAGTGGAAAGATATTGCGAGCGAATATTGGATAAAGTGGAATTTCCCACTTTGCCTCGGAGCCATTGACGGAAAGCACGTACAGATCAAGGTAATTGGAATTTTTTGATGCCCTATTTCGATTTATTTTTCATTAAATTGTTAATGAAAAATTACCAGAAACCTTGTTCATCTATAATTCTATCTTCCGACTTTACTATTCAAATGTGCATGTGGTGATTTAGGGTCTAGACCACACCTGGGCGTGGGGGTTTGGGGGTATGCACCCCCAGAAACCAAAATACCCCCCCCCCAGAAATCAAAATACCCCCCCCCAGAATTCAATTTTTTGAAAATTTTTTTCGTTTTTTTCGCAATTTTTTGATGCCAATGGATAGTGCTTGATGAGAAACGTCGAAAAATGGTGTTTTTATCGCCATACCACCATTTTTAAGGCCATTTTTCGACCTTCAAAAAATCTTGCACCCCCCCCCCCAGAATTTTCTTGCTGCCCACGTATGGTCTAGACCATAAATACCTAGCTTGGCCGATCGGGGTCATCTCGGTCATGGCGGGGGAGTCAAAAATTAAATTTTCTAGGACCAGAATTTTCTGAAAAACATAAGCGCTAAAGTAGCCAGATAACTACGTTGTTACTCAGTTCCGGTGAATTTAATCCCCTTTTCTGAGAAAATTTTCAATTTCCATCTGTTTCTGGCTTTCATTTCGCCTCATTCTCCACAACAAACCCCTTATATGAATAATTGGTGTGACCGCAGAATGAGAAAATAAAAATTTTCTGAAGGAAAACCAGTAAAAAGATAAAACTAATAAAAATCTGAAATTTATCCCAAAGCGCGTGATATTTACTGGTAACGTAATTTAATTTTTTTAATTAAATCAAATTAGATTGTATCGATTTCATTTCGGCTTTATATCATTTTTCGGAACATACTCTATGCTACCAATTTCGATCACATTTCACCGCGAGACGAAAAAATTCTCACGAAAAATTTGAATTTTATAAACCTCATACATAGTGTTGTCGTGGTGGTTTGTGGGGTTCTTAACCAGAGAAGTTGAAATACCCGCTCCCAAATTACTGTAAATCCTAGAACTGGCGATTTACCGTATCCGACCATAGGTGGGCAGCCCAAAAGTTCTGGAGGAGCAAAATTTTTTAAAAGTCAAACATTGCCCTTAAAAATGCTTCTATGGCGAAAAAACACCATTTTTGAACGTTTCTCGTTGAGCTCTATCGATCGGCATAAAAAAACCCGAGAAAAGCGAAAAAAATTTCAAAAATGAAATCCTGGGGGGTATTGTCGTATATTTTCACTTTCTTGTTGGATATTTGGCCTTATGGGGGTGCATACTGCATATACCCGAACCCCCTACGCCCACGTGTTATCCTGACCATCATGGCCGATCTGGGGGGTCAGCCGGTCTAGAGATTGTTCAGAAATAGAGCTTTTGGGCCACAAAGACCCGAAAAAATTTGCATAAACGCTAAAATAGCCTTAAAACTATCTTATTACACAACTTATGGTCAATTTGAAGTATTTTTGAAGAAAATTATCAATTTTCATCTGTTTTTGACCTTCATTTTGCTTCATTTTCCCAACAAAATTTTCCATTAACCCATTCTGGGGATTGGACCCCCTACAAACCCCACAAGTGAAAAAAAAAGTTTCGGGTCCGGGTACCCGGCACATCCCTAATGTTTGCGGTTGTTTACACCTTTTAATGGCGACTCTGTTTCTTTGTTCAGGCGCCACCGAAGTCCGGCAGTTTGTACCATAATTATAAAGGATATTTTTCTATAGTACTTATGGCAATCGTGGATGCAAACTATAAGTTCAGGATTGTGGATGTCGGTGCCTATGGCAGCCAGAGTGACGGAGGAACATTCAAGAAATCAGCGTTCGGTGCCGATCTGTATTCAGAGGGGATTACTCTACCACCACCTCAAAAGTTGCCTGGTACTTATATCGTTAGTCCATATGTCTTTATCGCTGACGACGCTTTCCAGATGGCAGAGAACGTCATGAAGCCATATCCCGGCAGGCGCTTAGATGAAGATAAGATAATTTTCAATTATCGATTATCTAGAGCCCGACGTTGCGTTGAGAATGCATTCGGCATCCTCGCAGCCAGATGGAGGATTTTCCAGAAGCCATTAAACGTAATGAAGCCTGAAACTGCCGATAACATCGTGAAAGCCGCTTTAGCTCTGCACAATTTTTAAAGGCAACTGACCATCAAGATGCGCCGACAATGAGATATGTCACTGCGAATTTGATAGATTACGAAGAAGATGACGGGAGTGTAACTGCCGGCGACTGGCGCGAAATAACTCAGTCAGACACTTGTTTCTTAGATAGTTCTGCAAGTAAAAATGATACTCAAACTCGTGTTACCTCTGCTTCAAGCAATGTTCGCCAAGTATTCAAGGATTATTTCGTTTCGTCATATGGTTCTCTGCCACGGCAGCGAAAAGCTTGTAGTCTAGAATAACTTGCATATTTCGAATTAAAACTTGGAGCATTAAGCGCTAAGCATTACTTTTTAGGAACGGGGGATTCGGCCTTACGCTGTGAATAGGCGGAGGAGGGATTTCGGACTCGAATTTAAATATCTCCCAGAAATCAGTTTAGATTCTGGAGCGTTTATTGTGGGAATGGTGGGGTTTAGACCAACAGAATCACTCACTCTCGGATGCAACGGACATGCAAAAATAGGTGGGCGGCTCCAAAGTTCTGGGGGTTAATGTTGGGTATCATTTTAATAGTAGGTATTTTGCCTTCCGAGGGGTGCATATCATGGGTGGGCGGCTCCAAAGTTCTGGGGGTGCGAAAATTTTTAAAAGTCAAATTTTTTGCCTTAAAAACGGTCCAATGGCGAAAAAGTACCATTTTTTAAAGTATCTTGTCGATCTCTATCGATTAGCATAAAAAACCCAAAAAAACAAAAACATTTTAAAAAATGAAATTCTGGGGAGGTATTGTCGGGTATTTTGCCCTCTGGGGGTGCATACCACACCTTAGCGTGGGGGGTTTGGGGGGTATGCAACCCCCCAGAAACCAAAATACCCCCCCAGAAACCAAAATACCCCCCAGAAATCAAAATACCCCCAGCATTCAATTTTTGAAAATTTTTTTCGTTCTTTTGCAATTTTTTTGATGCCAGATAGTGCTTGATGAGAAACGTCGAAAAATGGTGTTTTTATCGTCATACCACCATTTTTAAGGCCATTTTTTGAACTTCAAAAAATCTTGCACCCCCCAGAATTTTCTTGCTGCCCACGTATGGTGCATACCCCCAAACCCTCACGCCCAGGTATGGTGCATATCCCTTCGCCTACACCCATGCTTGCAATTGTGGCGGCCTCTGCGCTTGATTTTGCCTATTATGCCCAACAACCTCCCTAACGGGCCTCCTACGTGCATATCTGATTCTGACTGTGGAAATATGATATGCAATCGTCTCAACAACATTTTATTCAAATTTTTCCAAAAGTTTTCATTTGCAAATGTTCGGATCATAAGCAACGGTATGCAGATGCATTCCAAATCACTGTGTCAGTGAGCATTTCGTTGTTTTCAACATCCCGCATGCGCATTTCTTCCATTTTCTTTTCCGCATCAAGAAGAGCCTGTTGAATTTTCAGCTTCACTTCCATCTTGATCAGCGGCGGGTATTGAGCCAACGTAACGCCCAGCAAACGAGCTGAATAAATTAAATCGCATAGTATAAAATATGAAAAATGTTCGGTGATAGGTAAAATCGCTGAAAAGGGTAATAAAAATTGACTTATGGGGTCTACAGTCATCTGGACGATCTGTCAGATTCTTGGGTAGTTTAAACCTCACATGGGCGTGGGGGTTTGGACACTGGATCCCCCGACATATATCTAATAGAAGCCAGAAAATTTTTGACCTCCCCTACATTTTTGGGGAAAAATAACCTCCCAAAATTTTGAGCCGTTACATACATCTCTGCCCCGAGGACTTGAATTACACTCGCTGATCCCCAGAATGCTATTTTTTAGCAATTTTTAGTAATATTTTTAGCCGTTTACACCATCCTGCTGATCATACCTGAGTGGGGGGTTTGGGGGTATGCACCCCTTCAGAAGGCAAAATACACAACAAGGAATGGCAAATTTTCGACAATACTCCCCCCAGAATTTCATTTTCTTAATTTTCTTTTGCTTTTTTGGGTTTTTTGATGCCAATCGATAGAGCTCGTCGAGATACGTTCAAAAATGGTGTTTTTTCGCCATAGCACCGTTTTTAAGGCAAAAATTTGACTTTTAAAAATTTTCGCACCCCCAGAACTTTGGAGCTGCCCACCTATGCTGCTGACCCCTCAGAATTTTGGTACTGCCCACTTATGATTCAACCCTTTCAATCCCTCGCGCTCATTAACATTCTCAAGAAAGTAAACCCGAAGTTAAAGTTAATTCATTTATTAATATTTGCTAATCGTTACATACCATATAGTTCGTCATCCGTTTCTTCTGACTTCGTCATCCTGCTCTTCAAATAGCTAACTATCGTGTCTTCTACAGTTGAATCTTCTTTCTTTCGCCGGACTGCAGATTTTGGCGTCATGCTCGGGGTAGACTGCGTAGACAGAGCCGCCGGTGTAGATGTAGGCGACGGGTAAGAAGAACCCCCATCGTCATCCATCGTTCCCTTTTCAGTGTCTTCTAAATCGCTCGTGTTGCCCGATGCATAATTTGACTCCGTTCTGACAACGAAAATTCCATGAAAGTTTTTATTTAACCAGTTAATCATTTAATGTTACTCAAATTATTAATTTATGAAAAGCAATGCACAAAAAAATTTGTAAGCAAGAATATTAGTCGAAGATATAAATAGTAATGAGCAAGTCAAAAGCAAAGCTTTTTTGGACTAAAATCACCTAAAAAAACTATTAATACTAAAGTCACCTTAAAATAAAGTTATTACACAAATACTGGTCAATTTGAAGCACTTTTTAAGTAAATTTCAGATTTTCATCCGTTTTTGTCCTTCATTTTATTTCATTTTCCCGACAATATTTTCTATTTTTCCATTCTGCGGGTTAGCAGGACCCCCAGCAAACCCCTTGAAGTGCATGTCTGGTCAGAAGCGGATAAACAAGGGAGAGTTGAATTCAAGCTTCTAAAGGTTCTTGCGCTTTTAATTTTAAAATTACCCGGCGCATCACCATACATGTAGAGCATGGGAATTCTGGGGGGTCAGGCCCGAAAAATTTTCAAAAAGTGCCTTTTTTGGGCTTTAAAACGTCGGGTACACGTCAAAACGCTATTTTTAGACGTCTCGAAAATGTTTGTTCTTTTTAGAAAATAAAAACGTAAAAAAATTTCGAAAAAATTTTAAAAAAACCCCCCGAAAAATTGAACAAAGTATAGTCAAAAAATGCGTATATGGCGCCAAAAATGTTGGACTTTTGAGCCAAAAATGAGCTAAAAACGCGTAAAAAGGCAAACTTTTTACAATTTTTCAAAAAATCGACAATTCTGGGGGGGGTCAGCGGCCATTCTGCGGAGGGTCAGCAGCGATTCTGCGGGGGTCAAAACCCCTTCCAAGAACACCTATGCGCATCACCCCAGTTGGCGCCAAAAGCGATTTCAAATACCAAGATAAGTTCGAAAAACGATATTTCGCAAATGAAGGGCAAATTTTTCGGCATAATTTTGACTGCTTTTGGAGAAGTTCGCTTACCGTCCATAGGTGCACAGCATGGTCAATTTTTAGGGGTTATCCGTTTGGGGGTTCGAAATTTTTCGTCGAAATAAGTTGAAAAAATGTATAAGCGCTTTAAAAAGGATAATAATAAATCGTATTGATTAAGAAGTTCGTATCCGTTTTGCTACAGCAGGTAGAACTTCATTTCCTCAATATCGTTCTTTGCTAATTTTCTCAGAAATTCGATGCTTTGCAGGCATACAGTTAACGAAAATAGGTACTTATATATACGACTACTTATCGGAATTGGTGCGATTGTTTTGAACTTTGCTTATTACCCCAGCAGAACTCCATCAATTCTCTGTAGTAAGCTTATCTCTACAAATCTTTTCCTTGTTAAAGCAACAACCAACGAAAGTTCCAGAATTTTATTAAATGAATCTAAATAATTTTTATTTATTAGCATACTTTCTTTTGCTGATGGAGTCACGTATGAAAAGCATAGAGTCGTCGTAATATTTCCATTTAACAATCGGTAGCGGCTGCTGATCCTGAACTTAAAATACCATCATTGTAATGCCTCACGAACGTTTCTCGCAAATTCTTCCATCTCGCCTTGCACTTTTGCGCTGGAAATAAACTGATATTTAATCGACGATCTTAACTCGATTCATAGACGTTTACTATATTACCAGTTTTTCAAACATTCAGGAAAGAACTATTTATTTTTCTGTATTTTTAATTCAAAAACATAGCTAAGTTATTGTTTGGATAAGCACCAGTGGCGGATCTAGGATTTTCTTAAGGGGGGGGGCGGTACCCTATACAAAAATCGCTAAAAATAGATCAAAAATTCGCTCTTAACTCGCAAAAATAGCGTTTTTTACGCTTTTTGTACGGTCTACTTTCATCTAGACCCCCCGCCCCCCTCAAATCCGCCCATGCTCCTATAGTGCCCATGTTTTCCGAAACGCAAAAGCGTTGGAGTTTTTTAAATCCGATAAATTCAACCAAATATCGTCAGAAAAACGTGTAAGTGGAGCGAAGCATCCAAAACTTGACGTTTTTCAGTCAAAAACGGGCTAAAAAACCGTTTATAGCAAAGTTCCTTTCTTCGATTTTTTGAAAAATCGACAATTCTGAGAGTCGAACAAATCTTCAACAACACTTCAGCTCATAATGCTTTTAGACCTGTGATAAAAACAGTCCACTTCGTTAAAATAATATTTAAAGCTGTATATTAGCATTATTAATTAATTAGGTTTTTCCTGAGAATTTTATTATCATTCTTCCATACAAACATAAATATTTATCTTACACGGCTGCCCGACAATAAGCGCTATCTTCTCCCAAGCAAGATCCTTTTGCTTCATGTCCTTGTATTTGCTTTCCGCCTTGTTCCATAAAACAGGATAATTTTGCACCTCGTTTATCAATTGTACATCGAAATCCATAATCGCTGAAAGGAAAATAATATATTAGTTAATTCTTTAAAATAGAATGGTACTCATTACGTAGGCACTTAAAACAAATGTAGCAAGGAAAGCACAGATTACAATAAACGATTAGCTTTAATGATGACGTAACCTCTTAATGGTACGAAGAAACAAAATTTTCAAGCTTTTATCCCCATTCGGAAAGAAACACATAGGTATACCTATAAGAAATTTTGGGAAGCAAAGCAAGTACGTACCAAACGAACAATCAGATGTGTATTAATGTGCCGCGCATGCACGTCGACCCGCGTCGATCGGCTTTGTACATGTCAAATTTGACAGTTCAATAGAAATGTGCGCAAAAAAGGACGCGAATTCGCTTCCGAGCCCAATTTTGCGAATTCGCGTCGGACGTCAACTTGTTACTAAAATTAGTAATTTTTGACATTTTTCGCGGAGATGAACGCGATGAAGTATAAACTGAAATGCGATTCATCGCACGACGAAATTTCTTGCCTGCGCGAATTATTAAGCGATGTGAACTTCGCAGGAAGTATAAATCGAAAAATCGTATCGCGGACAATCCTGCGATTCGCGCGAACAATTATTCGTGCGATAGTATAAATCGAATTTGCGTGCTTTGCCCGATCCTGCGACTGCGATATTTTGCAAGTTCGGCGCGATGCGTGAAGTATAAACCAGGCTT